>VZTE01004276.1:598-265838 GCA_013397775.1 Eulacestoma nigropectus
GTTTATTTTCTCCCCCCCCCCCTTTCTTTTATTTAATTTTTACATTTATTTTTATTTTTTAAGTGGACTCCTCCATCCTCCTAGCATCTGCAGAGCCACTCTAGGTCTCCAAACCAGAGTATGTCACAGGAACATCAGGTGACAGCCCTGGGCTTCCCTGCAGTAGAAACTCGTGGAACAAGGACTGTAACAGCCCGCCTCGGGAGGCTCTGGCATTGCCAGGTCACTGACTAGCACAGGCTGGAAGGTGGCAGAAGCAGATAGAGCAGAGCCATCCACACAGAGAACGTGGGCTCTGAGGTGATCTGCAGCGAATACAGCAGTGATGCTACTTCACAGATTGTTTAAATGCCGCTCTTAGACACGAAATATCTCGTTTCCACCCTCCCTGGAGGATTTGCCCAGCGCTGGGCAAGTCCTTTTTTGCTGGTAGGGAGGGAGAAGTCATGTAAGTTCAAGCTATAAAATCCCATTTAAGCTGTCTCACGGACAAAGTATTTTCCCACAGGAGCCCATCTGAAAGCAGTGGGCTTTCCTCCACTCACACTGTGCTCCTTGGAAGCGAGAAGCAGCACCCCTCTCAACCCTGGAGCCTTTGGGGAACTCTGAAATGAAGCAGCCCATGGAGGCTAAGTCTTCAGAGCTCGGTTTTTTTTTAGCACTGAGCCAGGAATTTGGGACTAAAATTCCTGCCGATGCAGTTTGGTTTTCAGCACCTTCATTTTTCAGGCAATTGAAATTCTCCCTCCAAATTAGCTGGCCTATTTCAGGCAGCACCTGACTTTGGGGGAGGTGGGGAAAGGGCTGTAAAAATATTCCCATGTTTCCAACTCGCACTGCATTAGGAGTGAGGGGTGGGGAGGGGGAGAGGGGGAGAGGTGCTCTAGCAGGCGAAGTGAGGCTGTGACGTGGTTTTCCCCTTGGGTGGCAGGTGATCTGCACATGCTGCTTTCTGCTGGAAAGAGAATTAGTTCAAGATGTGAGAGGAATCAGGCTGCAGTTGTCAACAGATGAAGAGAGAAAGGGTAAAACAGGCGTCAAAATAAATAAACTCAACAAAAGCAGTGGCTGGGTTTTGGCTGGTCACCGCCCTTGGCTCTGCCTCCCCCTCAGGTGGAGGATGCTGCTGGCTCTGCAGCTTACCAGATGTTAGGAACCACTGCCATCACCTGGGGTCACCAGCCCTGGCTCTGGTCCTGTTTCACATCAGGCTGGTGGGCTTGTAGAATCCAGTCTGCTGAGCAGCAAGAAATGCAAAAAAGTATTTGTTGTAGGGAAAGAGTGACGGCCAGAAGCAGGGAAGCAAGATGGGGGTGCTGGAGCGTTAGTCTTGAGGCATTTTGCAAGAGGAAAAGAGGGGTGTTTTTCATCCCGCCTCCTAAAGTCGTTTCTATATTTTTTCCTCAGTAGTTCATTAAACCTACACTACCTCCTCTCCTCATGTTTCAGTTCAAGCTCATTTTGAGCATTGTTTTCAAACATTATTCCAACGTAATTTTGGCACATCTATCCTGTCCTGCCGAATTTGCATGAGACCTAGTCTGGGAACAGCTCGTTTAAAATGACATTCAAGGGCTGTTTTAATATTTGGCTGCAGTTAATGTGGAAGCTATTAGTTGACACTTGTAAATCCTCAGGTTAAAAGCCCTGTAAGAAATGCAGGAAGCTGAACGCACACCTGAGGCCAAGCTCTCAGCTCCATCACCTCAGCAGGGTGATGAACCTCCCTGCCACAGCTGGACTTGGCACCACCTTGCCCTCGGAAAGCTCCTGACCCACACCCATCAGATGTGAGGCTGAAGCTCTACCGTGTATGCACATTGACTTCCCAGGAGTTCCTTCTGCCCTGAGAGCACAAAACCCTTCTGGCTGAGACGGGCTCACACGTACAGAAGGGATTAGTACGTCCCATTGGGAAAAAACATTCAGTCTGATTGAGTCTCCTCATTCCCATATCAGCCCTTTGTAACACTTTTTATTGTTTTGGACCGAAGGAACTCAGACTAGCCTGGCTCGCAGTGCCCCAGACACATGCATTTTTAATCCACATCCAGACCAAGCTGCGTTGTGCAATAGGCTCCCTGCTTCCAAAGAACAAGAGATAACATGTACCTCTGCCTAGTCCATTCTTGCCTGAACCAAAGACAAATTAAGACCAGCCCAGGTTCCAGGGCAGGAGAGGATCATTGTAAGGCAAATGAGACCTTGGCTCCTCGTGCTTCTCGATTTCGGCAGCAATTAGGAGACTGAAACCCAGACCTGGGAATGCTTTTCACGGTGTTTTTACGGGAGCAGAGGATAAGGGCACTTCGCAGCAGCTTAGATTTGGCCCTCGGCAAGCACGTGGCAGAGCCGGCCGTGAGCACCTCCTTCTCCAGCATCCCCAGCAGTGCCACCTGCCTGAGGGCAAGATCATTGATTTTCAATTAAAAAAATATGCAGCCACGATTCTCTTTCTTCCTGCTCTTCTTCCAATCCTTAAGACATCTTCTGTGAAGAAGCCTACAGTAATCACTTCACCTTAAATGTGCATTGCCACCAGTGTCAGAGAGCTCGGGCGTGCTGTGGCTGTTCCTGAGGTGGGGCAGGGAAGCTCCGGGACCGAGGGGTGGCTAAAGGAGAGGTGGGACTGCAGCTGCTACACACTGGTGGGGTGTGGGGAGCTGCAGGACAGCCAAAGAAAGATCACACACCTCTTCTCTCCGTACAATTCCTCATGTACTGTTCTAAAACTCACTCCCACCTCCCTGCAGATTGGTGCTTTCTCGGTCACCGTTCATTATTACACAATGATTCTTTTGTTTCCCCGAGACCTTTTCCTCGAGCTCGCTGGAGAAGCAGTGTACACATATCCAGGGCTCTCCAGCCCTTCCTGACAATTCTACTTTCATCTGTTCGTGAAGTCTGCTTTCACATTGTCTCTTTAAGTGCTAAGAGCAAGTGTTTTGATGTTAACTTCTGGGAACGAGCTCTTAAGCTACCACCTCACGCTTAATTACAGTTATTTATTAAGTACTCCAGCATATCCAAGGGAGAACGGAGGTTTTCTCCTTCAAAGGGCTTCTGGATGTGGTTCCTCAAATACTTTTTGCCAAGCACAATGCTTTCTCCCACCCATGCCCTCTTGGACCATGGAGCCCTCTCCCCTGCTGATAATCCCATGGCACGGAGCCGTGGGGCCTCCCTCCAGCAGCACAGCATATCTTTAGGGCAGGGAGTCACTCCCCTCAATTGTTCTCAGGTGACTGCAGCCACGCTGTCCCTATGTTCAAGCACGCAGCTGGCTCTGCCCCACATTCCCAGCAGGATGAGTGCTGCCACACTGTCCAGTTCAGGGCAGTGACACTGATGCTGCCACTCTTACTGCTGCCAGGCAATGTGGTGGGCATCATCTAACTCTTTTCCAGTCCCGGAGCAAATAAAAGCCCCGGACAAAGCCAGATGCTGCGATGCTCTCCCCCTTTCTGAAGCAGGGTTGGGTGATGCTGAGGCCTGGGATGCAGGCGAGGCAGCAGCAGGGCAGTCCTGCAGCAGGGTGGGCACCGGGTGCCCCTGGCAGTGCTTAGTCAGGCTGGCGGCGTGGCTGTGGTGTGGCAGCAGCAGCCAGAGGTCCTGCTGGTTCCCACAGGGTCAGCTCTGCAGAGATCCCAGACACCGACACGGCCAAACACTACTTCAAAGCAGGAATGGCTTCAGCCCTCTTAAAATGTTCCAGAACAAAGATCCTACCAAACAAAGTAACGAAGTGCACTGAGTAGCAGGTGCAAGACGTGGATTGGAAACAAGAGCTTGAGGAGTGATCACCATGCATGGTTTACGGCATTTTGCTGGTGTAGGGAAGCAGAAAACAGCTTCAGGAGATCCCTGCTTAGGGACGAGCCCCAGAGTATGTGGGCTGTGAGAGATGGGAACAGAGATCCCACAAGACTAGCTCTAGACACCTCTTGGCACAAGCTGAACAGTCTTATCTTGATAGTTGTGTTTGTTTGCCCAGCTCCAAACCTGTTTCAGCAGCATGAGAGCCTGCCTTGCCCCGCTCCTGCCTCCTGCAGAGACACCACCTCTGATCCCAGAAGCCAAAGGGCCCAAGGAGGCTCATCCACTCTACAGCCCAGGGACTTCCCCAAAAGATCCCAGGCAGTGCTGCCAGCACAGTCCCAGCAGGAGGTCTTTTAGGGGATGGGAGCCCTGCCCCACGGAGCTTGGACCTGGATCTTTCCCCATTGCCCTGTCTGGTAAGAGACTTGAATATTTTCTTGCTGCATTTTGTGAAGAGGGCCTTGACAATCACATTTTCTTGTGTCAGAGCAGTGGAAAGAACTGAAAAGCTGCCTTAGGAGTAGAAAACCCCACCCCTGCCAGCACCCTCATAGCTCAGCTGAACAGATGCTGAGGACTTCTCACCTGAAGTGCCCATGCTCAGGTGCAAACAGGGTCAGGCCACAGCCATGCTGATGAGGGGCACCCAGCCCTGTGCAATTGCAGCCTGGGATGGTGAGATGGGCTCCGGCCAGTATCCATGCACTGAGAGTTTCTGAGGTTATTCCCTGAAACACGTGGTGCAGGCCAAGTGGATCACCCAGCTGAGCTTATCAGACAGCTCATTGTTCCTGCCTGAGTGATTCAGCCCCACTAAAGTGCTCCCTGGCAGCACAGCACCGCGGAGGAGGATGAGGAGGAGGAGGAGGAGGAGGAGGAGGAAGAGGAAGAGGAAGAAGGAGGAAGGTGTGCAGTGCACACAGATAGTTCTCCTGATAGTGGGAGGCAGATAAGCACACGGGAGTTAATGGCTGAGCTCAGATCTAGTTGAGGTAGTTTGACCTTTCTGCTGGTAAGCCTGCCTTCAGCTGACATGACAGACTTTGACACAAGCACTCAGGGGAATGTGTGGCCAATAAGTGAGACTTACTTTCCTCACCAAGTAATATTGATTAGTGCAGTGCCCGCAGACACGGCTTGAGGCAGTGGTGGGGTTTCAGGGAGGGAGCAGAAGAGACAGCTGAAACGCAAAGGTAAAATGACTTGCTGACTGAACCTGTAAAGTGTCCTTTCTGTCTCCTACCATAGCGACCTGTGCACTGCTGAAAACCTTGGAAGGAGGGAGAGGCTTTCCAGTCGGGCAGCGGCACTGGAGCTGGCTGGTGTCCCTGCGTGGCCTGGTTCATCTCCATCCCGTGGGTGTCCGTACAATCCAGTGCCTCCTTCCATCTTCCTGAGCCACTTTGTCCTCTGGCGTCCCTGGAAAAAAAACATCTGTTAGGAGCACTGATTTCTGAGAATTTGGGCATGTAGAACTGAAGATGGACCAAGGAACCATCTGAGCACCTGACAGGGGCTTCTTCCTCTCTTGCCATCCAGGAGAGGCTCTGCTCCAGCAATCCATCTGTAAAGGATGGCACAGGACTGTGCCAGTGCATGCCACCAAACCCACTCCCTCCGGGAAGCAGTGAGGTGGCATTCCCGTTTGGCTGAGGTCCCCATCCCCTACAGAACCGTGGACACAGGTCTCCATGAGCCTGGTGATTCCAAGCTGGCTACAATGTTATAAGCCACTATGGAGCATGGAGTAGTTGAATTTCAGCTTCTTGCTGCCTGGGACATCTTGTTGGTGACATCACGAAGCTGAAACGAGGGAGGCTGCCTGGAGCCTGATAACACTTAAGCACCAGCAATACTCGCCAGATTCTCTGGGACTTGAGGTGGAGACTGCTATTACACAGTGTTACCTTAAAGTCCTAGTCTAAACACCGCCCATAATCAACTCCTCGCTTGCTCAGGAATACAGAATGGGGTTTTTGAAAGCAGCAGAATGACCCAGCAGCCTGAGTTGCATACGGTCTTTACCAAAGGCACTCTAAGTTATTTTAAAGCAGTGCGTGGTATTACATCAACACCAACACCGAGTCCAGGAAAACCTACCAAGTACTTTTAATGCTGGGCTAGTTTTTGGAGGACTACAAGGGTGCTCTCACCCCGGATGCTCTTGAATCTTTCCACCATGCCCTGCACTTTTCTTTCCTCTGCGTTTTACCGCTTGCTGCTGTGTACAGAAATACAAGGAAAAAGCAGAGTTTTTCCACCTGAGGTCTCAGAGCAGGACCACGAGGTGCTTGCTCTGAACAAGTGCCCACCTATCATCCCTCTGGCTAAGATGTGATCCTGGGGTTTGATCACTGGGGTCATGATAGAAATTCAGGAGTTCCTCAGGAGCTGGGAGCTGGTTGCAGGCTGGTCCCTGTGGGCGCATCCAGCCCTGGGGGCTGCAGAGCCCCGGAGGCAGAGGAGTTCTGCGCTCCGCTATTGTGCTGGCCTCTGTCAGATCATGCTGTGCTGGCGGTTTGCAAAGCTGTCCATTATCGGCACGTTAATAACCTTTCACAACGTTTAATTACTTGGAAAGGTAATCAGTCTTGCGGTAGTTCTTTAAAAAGCATGCCCATTTCACTTGCTCTTGGCAGAGAACTCTCCTTTTTTGTCTTTCATTCTCGCAATAAATATGTTACAACCGATCCTGCTCCCAAAGGCAATACCTATTTGTAAAACAAAGAAGGAGGTTGCTCCCTGGCTTTCTGGGTACCAGCCCTGCAGCGGGTGCCATGCCACAGATCTCTCCTACCAACACCATCATGCACAGATTCAGGGACACTCCCTGCGTTTGTATTTTTTTTATGGATTCTCATTGTAAGGTGCCTGGTTAGACACTCACAACCAGGTACTCAGGACCAAACTCTCCACTTCACTGCCAGAGCTGGCCCCGGTGCTGGCTGCACATAAAATGACAGCCAAGAAGCCAGATCTAAGTGGCCAGGTCCCCTCTGCTCAGTCACTGCTGCCCTCCGGCCGCCGGCAGCAGCACCGGCACAGGCTGCGACAAGCTGTGATGCCCGAGGCTGGGGCTGGGAGGAGGAAGCAGGAAGACCCAGCAGCTGCAGGAAAAGGACAGGCAGAGATCACCCAGGTGGGTGTAAGGGCCACCAGGCTTTCTCCAAGGACAGCTAACCACGACATTGTGAGGGTCAAGGCTCCGAGGCCACCACCAGCCACATGGGTGCTGCATCCAGCACCTCAGAGAAGGGGTAGGTTGCTCTTCTTCCATGCAAGGATGCCACCACTCATGACAGGAGGCAACTTATGCACACATTGCCTCTGGGCTTATGACCCTGTGCTGGAAACTGCAGCAACCATGGAGGTCTGGTCCTCTCCTAGAGCCCACTGGCTGATGGCTGCATCCTCCTGAGGCAGCTTGGGACCACTGCAGAAGCATCCTCAGGTTCCCCATGGCTGCCCCTTGCCAGCCTGCTGCAGCTCTGGGACCCAGGAACCAACTGGACAGTGGACCTGGCTCGGCACAAACACCCCGTGGGACTTCTGGGGAGGGCACGCGTGCACACCTGCCTGCACACCTGCCTGTGTGTGTGCCCACCTGTGAGCCCACGGGGACCTGGTGAGTGAGAACCTGCTCAGTCCATGTCAGGGACTGGTCCTGGGGAGGAGGCACAGCACATCAGGCTCAGGCTCCCACCAGCCATGGCCACTGCCTGCAGGAGCGGAAAGTATTACACTGGATTGATTAAACGTGTCCTTTTCCACTGATGAACTCTGTCCTGTGAGCCAACATTTTCCACTTCAGACATAGGGGTACCCAGCTTTGGGGAGAAAAACAGTAAATGGTATCAGAAAGAAACATTATTCATGAGGGCAGCAAAAGCCTCTGGCATTTTCTTCCTTTCTCCTTAAGGACAAGCTTGTCAAAGGACTGAACAAAAAGCTCACGGGAGTTTTTTAAAAGGACTCAGTCTGCAAGTACCCCTATGTGGAAGCATTCGTGGAAGCCTCGTCCCAGCCTTGCAGCCCATCCATGCTGGTGTTTTTCTAATATTCTTGGAAGTCTTCACAGGTTTGTTTTCTTTTTTTTTTTTTTCCTTTTAAAAAGCGCAGCTTTTAACAGCCCTGGGGCAGAAGGCTCTCGCTTGCTAAATCACAAGGTTTGCCACACTGAAACGTAGGGACGTGCCCGCAAATGGGAACTGGCTGTCTTAGCTTTTGTTCTTGACTGTTTGCCAGAATCCTTAAAACAACAGGAGGAGGTTCAGCCACTTAAACATCCCTGCACTCTCTGGCTCAGGGAGCCTGTAAACACGGGCATTGGCGTATCAGACCCATGGATGTGTTTGCCAGCAGCGCAGCGCAGACAGTCCCACTCCCAGTGGCTGGGTGGCTTTGACACAAGACGGAGCAGGAACACCTGGCAGTGCCAGCGGTGTGTCCCTCCCGGCATGACGGTGGCATCCCATGTCCGTGCAGTGCTTGGTGATTGCAGACAGGAGAAAAGTGTCAGGAAACACCATTCAGTGCTGTAATGTTAGCAACGTGGTTATCCTAGATTTTAGTGCCAGGTAATAGATGATCCCCATGCTGCTCCACCAGAGATGAGAATTGGATTTGTATCAATGTAATGAATGGTCACATTTTTCCCCTCTCAGCTTGTTTGAAGAACAGTGATGGGAAGGGATGGCAATGGACCGAAACTTGTAGATCAGAAGAGATAATTAGCAAAATGCTACCCTTAAAGAACCAAAAAGCAACCTCTAGTGCAGCCAGTGGTGGTAAATGCTTCCTCAGCAAAGACCTAACCCATGCCATTCCACGGCTGTATATTCTTACTTAACTTGGACAGCATACTTCAGTCCTCAGCTGCAGAGATACTGAGAGTTCTATTTCAGTCACAGACTTGGAGAGAGACCAGGTGCACACCTCAGACCTTGCCTACAGTCATTCCTCAGCCACTTCACTGTTATGCTAATGTTTATGTAGGCAGGTGGGGGTGGAGATGACCTAGCAAGGGGTTGAAAAGCTCTCCTAAGATTCATCCCTCAGCTGGGCTCTCAGCAGCAGCTTTGCTGACATTTGAACCTGTGAGGTCTGGGGCATCTGCCTCCAGGCTCAACCCCAAGGTGCTCAAGATCCTCCAACTCCCTTCTGCTGGCTTCAGTTTCCTTCTTGTGTGTCCCAACCAGGTCACTTCAGAGGGATTTAGGGTTTCAACAAACTGCACTGTTTGCCTCAAATTCTGCAGGGCACAAACTCTACAGCAAGAATCCTCCAGTCTTCACCTGCAGCTTTCAGCACCAGCATTCCCTCAGGCTCTCCTCCCTAAGTCCCTGCACACCTTTGAATCACTGAGGAACTCAGGAGCTCCAAATTGTCCTTTGCCTGAGGTTTGCACCCCTCCAAGGTCTCTCTTGGTAAAGTAGATGGGATGCAGCTCAACTCACACAGCACCTAGACTTTTCCTCTGCTCTCCCTGACCATCTGCTCCTCAACTTTGACCACTCCCTGGCTCACCCGACTGGGAGGCAGCACCCTCACTCCTGGCTCTGCCTCGACCCCATCACTTGGATGAAAGCCAGTGAGCACGTGCAGGTGGGTGCCCACCTCTGGGCCATCTCCTTGAGTTTGCAGGTCCCACGAGGTGGGTGAACCAAACCTTCTTCCCTCACAACGTCACGGCATTAGGTTATAAAGTTCAGCTTGTCAGTAAGTAAGCCAATCCCACCCACGACTTCTTTCCACATAATTATGGTTCACGGATATACCAGGAAAAAAGGAGAGCCCCTGCCGGAGATGCTGACGTCTTTTTCCTTTCAGGTTCAATGGCTGCTTTATTGCGGTCGGATTTTCTTTCTCCCCGCCACCCGGTCTTTCTCTGACTGGAACTGTTCCCCTCCAAAAACGCAGTGACTTTTGCTGAAAAGCAATTCTGCCACTTCTGTAGCGAGGCAGCGCTCACAAATGGCACAGTGGTAGTTACGGGATGTGTGGTTTACCTCAAGACGTCACATCTCCTCCCCCTGGAGACATCAGAAGGGTTATTGCTCAAATTCGTCTTCGATTCTATAAAGGAAAAAGGCCCTGTGACTTTCACTACTACTTTTAATGTTCTAAGAAACCTTCACATTCCCTTCCCCAGGCTGCTTCAAAGGGCAAATAGCTGGGGCACAAGATGCTGCCTTTTGGTAAACATACGCATTCGAAGTGTGGTCTAAAATCCCATGAGTCAAGCTGCAGTATTTCCCACCCAGGGAAAGGAACGATTGATTTTGTTTGGGGATTTTTCCCAGGTGAAGGCTGTTCAGAAAGAAGGACTTTGAGTACTGGATTTACACTTTATGTTCTTAAATACTTCTGGAGAGCAACAGGAGTGAAATACCTGGTGTGCCTTTCAGTGCCTCTCTGCTCAGCTGGAAGATGACCCTGAGGACACATTGCTGAAGACATCCACGGTCTGTGCAGGAAAAGAAGGCACCATGCTCTGCCATGGCAAACACCAGCCCAGCAAAAGCCGGGCATGACAGGAAAGCTGTGAACCAAGAGGCAGGCAGGCTCGGTCGTGCCGGACACAGGCGGCGCAAGGCTGCGTTAGTGCACACTGAGAGAGCTGAGAAAGGAAACCAGCAACCAGCCCAAAGAGAGAATGACGCAGAAGGTAAACAACTGCCATCACCTGTGCAAACACAGCCACTCTCATCCCCCTCACAGAGGCAGTGGGGAATGGGGCAGTGCTGTCCAGCCAGCCTGCTGACGCTGCAGGGAAGGGTGCTGATGATGACATGGAGATGCACTGCAAGTCAGGGAGCCCAGCTGCTGCCGCCCACCCTGGATTTGGTCCTCTCCATGGCTGTCTTGGCAAGGACAGCTCCTCTTTTCTCACAAGTCATCCCAAGGCTTTAACAACTTTCCCCCTCTGCAGACCCTTGCTGAGCTGAAGTAGTAAAAGCACAATGCTGTGACTTCTCTGGGTGTGAAGTTTTGCCTGTACAGCACCTGATGTGCTTTCCATGAGCTGTTTCAGCCTCGTGTGAGCCACAGCAAGTGGAGTCTGCAGGCACCACTCCTGACTGCCGCCCACCCGAAGCCGTGATGATGTGGGGGAGGGCAAAGGTTGCAAAAGGAAACTCTGTCGTGGCCTTTTGCTCATCTCAGCTTTGAGAGTACAACTGTGGTGTCTGACCAAAACCATGACTGAGTTCCCCTTTGCTAAAATAATTTCTGATTTCCCGTGTGGTGCTCAAGGATGGGGTCCCCAAGGGACACACAGGTTTCCCTCATCTTTTTACACAGACCCTACACCATGCCTGATGAATGCAGGGCTTACTCACGGGTGCCTTCCTCCCGTGTGCCTCACCACGTTGGGGCCTGCCCAGGAAATGCAGCTGGTTTCCTGCTGGCAGCTGGGCAGCATCTCCTTCACTGAGGAGCTCAGCTCGTTCCCCTGCTTGTCAGTCCAGCACCGGCCTCTTGGGCTTCTCCGGGAAGGTTCTCACCTGTGGATAAAAGTCCTTGTCTAGGGGATGAGCTGTGCCCCTCAAGTGTGGAGGAAAAGCGACCTGGCCTAGGTCCAGCAGCAGGAACTGGACACCAATCTCCCCACCAGCTGGGATGTGGGATACACGCCAGGGAGAGGAAAATGGTTACAACACAACCAGGTGGAAGATGCAACGTGCATGTGTCCATTACAAGGACATTATCTCCTAAAAAGTAAGGAGAGGGAAGGAGTTCCTTCAACAAAGCTGCCCCAGTGGGGAAGGGCCAGGGATGGGCACCCTGTCTCTGCTGGGGCTGGCAGGTTCCTGGCATGAGCTAATTAACTCTTCAATTGCTGAGGAAGCTCAGAGGACCTTAATTTGACAGTCACCATAAAAGCATTTTGTCTGTCAACAGACTCTTTCATCCAAGGATCTTGAAGTGCTTTACAAGTATTAATTAAGCTCACCAAAGTAAGTACAAATAATTATTGTCATTGAACAGCATGGAGAACTGAGGCCAGACTTGCCCAAGAGCAACTGTCAGGACCCAGGGACAGGCACGGAAGGAGGAATTCTCAGCTGCAGTTGCTAGACTGCAAACCCTCCTGCAGAGAACAGCCTCAGACTGCACACTGGCTGAGCCTGCTGGACTCTGCTCAAGGGTGTCCTCCCCTAGAAGTTCACATCTGAAGAACAGGGGGAAAAAATGTTATTTTCACTTTGGAATACAATGCAATCTATGTCACAGCAAAAAATTTAGGCAAGAATTACATGAAAGTATAAACTCCTGTATCAGTGTGTAAGCTTTCTGAGTAACAGAAAAGGAATGCTGTTTCATTTATCCTGTATGCTGTAGCAGTACCTTCTGCTGGTTTTTGGTGAATTAGTAGTTTCTGAAAGTAAGGCATAATAAATCAGGTGTTGAGGAATCAGGGACAGAATTTAAACACTATTTAATACCTCATATGATCAAACCTTCATTTATAAAAACATGCTTATTATTTCCCCTTCCTGTTATGAATCTCGATGCTTGGAACACTTTCATTTTCCTGTGCCTCCAACCATCCGGTATCAAGGAGTCTCAGATCAGGGTTGCTTTGGTTGCAAGTTCAGGTATATTTTTAAGGTGATAAAGACTCACTGTCATCATCTAGTCTGAACCCTTGCACAGCCCAACCCAGAGGAATTTAGCTGTTTACCTTGTAGATAGCCCAACTACTTACATCACGTTACTTGGTTAATTTTCACGGATGTATCTGCAGCTGCTGAAAGTCTCTCATGTTTCCCCACCTTCCAAACCCTGCTCCATGTTGCACAAAGAGGCTCCAATACTGGGCTTCTTGTTTGCAATTTCCTTACCTACAGGAATGTTGTGGGAATTAATATACAAATATTGTGAGATTTGAAGATATCAGAGCAACGGGGAGGGGAGTCATAAATATACCTCAGGCAGATAATAGCGGCTATAAATTCTATTGCCTTGATCTGGCTTGGCACCGGCGCCCTGCAGAACCCCTTGCTGTGCTCGCTCCTCTCTCCATGGCAGCTTCACTGTTTATTACTGATATAATTACAGCACTATGACGTCTTCTGGACCGTTCTGGATAAAAACAGCCTTTTCACTTTGAAACAAGCACTTTACACAGCAGTGGCAGTTAAACTGAAGAACATCTGTACGAGGTGTGTGATGGTGGTAAACCGATGATTTGTCTTACACCAGCACAACTTTCCTGCGCAATTGTCTTTTGGACAGCTAATTGGCCTCTGAGTTCAAACTGAGCCACCACAGCTGGGGCTCTGTGCCATGAAACTGCTCAGATGAAGAAACCGAGTGGGTGACTCTTCTTCGTGACAGAAGATCATCCTCATGGCTGTGCTGGTGGTGATGGGCACTTCTCCCCCCGTGGAGCAACACCAGGGGTGGTGTCCCAGAAGGGGAGCCGATGTGGGTGTGCTGCGCGTGGGGAGGAAATATCCTTTGCATGGTGGTGGCACTGTGCAGCCTCTGCTCCAGGCCTGCGGGCAGAGGAGCCCTTCCTCTTCCTCCCCACTCCGAGGGCCCTCTGCCCCATGGCTCTGCCAACCCTGGTCCCTGCCCCAGGCCCCGTTGCCTGTCCAGCGTGCAGATGGTGGTGGGCACACACAGGAGCCTCCTCACCCACACAGCCTGGGGGCATGTTCCATTGCTGCCGAATCCCCGGGCAGCTCCAGAGACAATGGACAGGCAGGATGGTGGCACAGTTACTGACCACTTCATTAGGAAGGAAGAGCCCCTTCTTTAGTTTTAGAAACCTCCTCACCCAAGCCATTGCAAACTGAGCTCGATTGAGTGTTTCAGATTGGTGTTGCCTGTTTCCAATTACATCTGAGCGCATTTCTGCAGAGAAGAGCCAAGGTCTTGATTTATAGGCTTTTGGGCAAGAGAATGCAGTGTTTTTCATTATCTTTATCTCTAAATCTGCTCTTGTTACTTGTTGCTTACAACAAATTTGCAGAGTCTAATGCAAAGGTCTTTTGTTAACGTTTCCTACACTCAGATGCTAAAATCCGTCATTAAAGCTCAGGCTAATTGCTTCTGCATCAGATAGACAGGCCCATCCATTTCACCGTACTCAGTATGCCCTTGGGAAGGGAACACGCATTTTGGGATGCAGAGGTGGGAGAGCTGGAGACACACCTGGGCTGAACCTGTGCAGCTCACCCGCACTGCTCTCCCACCCAGCCCTGGCCACGGCCGGAGCCCGAGCACCTCGCAGGCGCCATGGATGGTGGGAGAGGCAGCCAGCCTGCTCCTGCACCACTCGCTCTGCACCAGACATTCCTCTGGCTGGATTTTCTGCTGCACTGGCTTCCCACATATTTATCCTGACATCACATGGGCTGGGGCCCTTGCCACCTCTGCCCAGCAGGAGTTTGCTGTGTAAAAAAAAATCACTTTTAGAAAATGATGTCTTCTGTGGAAGGAAAAGGTTCAAATTCAGCAAGAAAGAGTTTTATGAGCTTTGCTTCAATACTTGTTGTGCAACATCCTTATGGGATTTCATTATTTATGATTTTATCTAACTACAGTCTATGCCTAATAGCTCGGAGGTGCTGTTGATTAATTTTTTCCCGGTCTTTGATGTACCGGCAATAACTTGTCCATGTTGTCCTGTGTCAGTAAAGGGGAAATTGCCATGCCACAGTCAAGGTATCATGAGGTGGCTGAAGCTGAAATAACTGCCTGTGTCCACAGTAGGACCAAGGTTTAAGGTTTCCCCCTGCCACGCTCTCCCTGCTGGCACTGGCTGAAGGAGCTGTAATGAGTCAGCTCACTAAAACAGGAAAAAAAGAATCCAACCGAAAAATGCTGCCCTTTTTTTTTCTTCTTTAGTTTTTTTTTTTTTTTCCTGGGTTAGTGAGTTGAACTAACTCCATGTGACCAGGTATGCACTAGAACCGGCAGGACGATGAAGGGAGCGATCAGGCAGCAAGGAGCAGCAAGAGGAGGAAGAAGAGGGAGAAGGGCAAGTGGAGGCAGGCTGTAAGATCATCTTTTGATACCACACCCTACGTATGGACACTGTCAGTCTAATTCCTACCGTACTGGTTCCATCCTTGATGTTGTAATCTGCCTCTGTGAATCTTTTCAATTAGGTAGTGATTTATTGGTTAGTGGGGTGGGTTTGGACATCCTCCAGCAACAGACACGAAATCCCTCACCATGCTGAGCTCCGTCCTACTGCCTGCGATGCAAAGGCATAAAACTTCTTCTCCAGGAAATGATTCTTCTTCAAAATGATTATAAGATTACATGACTAGACTATTGTGTGATGTAAACTTGTCTGTTTCCAAAAGCTTTGGTGTAGTTACACCACTTGCAAAAGGATTTGCTTCAAAATTTTTAGCTGTCCTAGCACATTAGTTGCTGCTTAACTGGAGGTCTTCCTGAAAAGAGTGCATTTATCAGCATAAATGGACCTGTTTCTTCCCTTACATAGAGGTTTTCAGTCTGCCCAATTAGAAGTGTTTGCCAGTTCAAAATTTATTATTTCTTGTCATCACTTCTCTTATAGTCATCACCTCTCTGGTATTAGTCCAATTCTGTGGATTTGTCAATCACCACCACAAAGAAACCCAGAGCCAAAATAAACCTGGCACCACTTTATTTCTGTATTACAAATGTACTGGCACAAACCTTGTCCACAGAATCGCCTATTTCAGCAAAGTGCTTGAAATCCCATTGACTTCAATTAGCAAGTCAAGCAAGTGCTTAAATGCTGTATTTGAACTGGGGCCTTAAGACCATACCTTGGCCAACTGGATCTGTTGTCTTTTTTTTTTTTTTAAGTTATGCTTTTAGAGGAATTTCCACATTTCAGTTCAGTCAAAACAACAAAAATTTGGATGAGATTAAGGAGAGCTGAAAGTTGATACTATGTTGTCTTCTGGCATCGTTCATTTACAAACTGTTTGTAGTCAGTTAAGCATTAAGGGTTCAAGGAGAGTGAATGAAAAAGTGAGATGTCTTCAAAGTTATGGGCTCAAAACTTGGGAGGGGGGGAAAAAAGAGGTCTTGCTCAGCAAAATGACACAAGGAAGGGATTTACTGATGTATCAGAAAAACGTGGACCACTATGAATAGGCTTCATTTCATGGTAGCTGATGGTGTCTGGCAATTCTACACTACACACTACTCCTGTTCTCCCTGCATGCAATTCCATGGGCATATCAGTGTAATGCATGGTTATTACAAAATAACTACAGCGTGCTAGGAAGAACGTTTCATGCTTCTCAGTTGGACAAGGCTCATCTGGTCTTAATTTTTCTTTTTAAGGAACATCTTCTATTTTAAGGTTTTCCCCATTTACCCAATGGAATCTATGTTAATTTGACCTCTATTAAATGAAATTTTTTCCATTATTCTCTCTGGTGATCAAAGAGCTCTGGGGCAGTTTCCTGAGAGGCCAGAATACCTTGCTGCTGGAGCAGGCCGGCTGAGCAGTAGCATGCAAGTTCTTAGCCCACTTTCCTGCTGTTGGGAAAGAGGCTTCCAGTCCGGCCACTCGCCCTCAGCCCCAGACCCACGCACTTCCCTTGCCCAAACCTCTCTCCCAGGCATGCTTGTGCTGCCCACCGGGAGATTTTGTAGGAGGTAGAGCTATTTGGCACTGCCCCTTTTCCTACTGGGTTTGGGCATCTTGCTTGGAGCTGAAGGGGAATCCCCAGGAGATCTGCTGGCATGGTGGCTCCTCTCAGCCACATGAGAGTCGTGGTGGCAGCTTCTTCTTTGCTTCCTTGTTTTTGACAAGACTGGCAGGGACCGGTGCCTCCTGCAGGGCCCATTCCTGCAGGTAACGGGGAGATGGGTGCTGAGCAAACCTGGCATCAGCTGGAGCCTCCCAAGAGGCAGGTGAAGAAGTGTCCTGGCCCTGGGTGGTGCCAGCCAAGGTGGGTGATGCCTGCATAGTTGACAGCGAGCTCCAAAGGAAACCCTGCCTATTCCCAACCAGTGTCTAGAGACTTCTAGCTCTTAGCAATAGTCTAAAGGACTGAAGTCTCACTCACACTCGGTGACTCAGGGCATGGCTGTGCTGGTGATGGAGCGGGGTGAAGAGCCCCGAGTCTCTCAGGGAGGGGCACTACCTTCAGCCTTGTGCCATTCCTATGCTGCCGTCCCGGCGCTGCGCTGCGGGATGGGACGTGCCAGCTCGGGCACAGGCCAAGTGGCTGCGGAGAAAGAGCAAGGGCAGCAGGAGCCTCTGCACTGCCCTTCCTGGCACATCTGCTCCCAGGCAATGCCAATGGGACATGGCAGGAGAGACTCAGGCTGAGGACAGAGCCATTTCCCACTCTCACAGTGAGACTGGACACGACTTCCCCCTGCCCCAGAAAGGGTGGGAGCAGTGCTGCTGGCTGCAGCATGGCTGGGCCTGGCTCCTGTCCTGCCATGGAGCACCCTGGACAAATCACATCCTTGCTTTCTGCCTCAGTCCCTTGTTTGTAAAATGGACAAAAATACTTCACAAGGGTGTTGTGAAACCTAATTAATTAATTAATACCTGTACTGCACTTTGATGTCCTCACATGAAAAGTCCTATATAACTACAAAGCATTTTTAATGTTATAAAGCAAGAACTTCTTGCTGTCTTGCCTTGGCAAAGAGGCTGATTAGATGTTATCAGTTCTGCTGCTCACATGCACAGAAACTGCTGCAGTGGGGTTTGGATCCTGGTTTGTTTTTAGAGAGTCACATAGTAAAATGATGGGAAGAGTTAATTTGGCAGTCTGTTCCCTGTGACTTCAGGGAGTGGCCAGAACTGGCTTTATATTTTCTGTCAACAAAATAAGCTAAATACCCCTAGAAGAAAAAAAAAAAAAAAAAAGCTACACAAGAAACCAAACCCTGATACATCTGTGCATACAGGTGTGTCCTGATCACACCTGCAGTAACTGGACCAAAAGGCTTTCTAGCCCAAGAAAAAAGCTGTACCACAGGAGCACCTAATCCTGCATTTAAACAACTGCATACTGCTCACATTTCATAGAAGGCAAGTGGCTCCTAAGTAAGAATCTGTTTGGGCCAAATCTCATTGCCTATTTCTGTCTGTTCTGCTGTTAAGACTGTCTCTTTTGCAGATTTACTACTTAAGTGATGAAGACTCAACCTGGGCAGTTGGGACTGAGGAGCCCTGATTCTGCCTTCATCGTGAAATGCGTGGTACTGTGATGCCAGAAGGCACCATTGCAGAGCCTGTGCTTTAATCTGCACTCAATTGATAACGAATGTTAAGAAGCTGCACTCTATGGTCCTTCCTTTAGAGAGCTCAGTTATGTCTGTGTGCCATGGAGGGATGAAAGTGCAGCTTTAAATGTTAAAATTCCCAACAGACCTGTCCTGCACTGCATTTAAAGATGCACTAATAAGTTAATGACAAAATATAAACGCCTTGACTCCTGCAATTTAGAAAACTGGAGCCAAAGGAGTCTTAATAATCCTGTTTTTCTTTCCCAATTAACACTGTTTACTTTCTGCATTTCCTTGACCTTGAAGAGCAATCCTGCACAATTCCACGTACTCGCCTCCACCTTCAGCCCTTACAGCACAAACACAATACCCAGCAGTGCCGTTCCAGGCCCACAGCAGCACAGTGCCAATAATCCTCTGCTCCCTCCCTCTCTGGCTGCCAGCACTCACTTTCTCTCCCTTCCCTGAAACCTAAAACTGGCTGTACACCTGGACGGTGTCATTTGCTACGATGAACAGGTAAATACACACATGAAGCACATTGCAAAGGGCTTGGGCTCCTTGTTTGCTGTCATTTCCAAAGGTTGCCTCAAAGCCTGGGAATGCTCAGAGCTGCCTGCAAGCAATAAGCAATTGCTCACAGGCACTTTTTTGTCTTTTTTTTTTTTTTTTAATTTTAATGACAACTTTTCTCTGTGCTCATATGGACAGCTTTTGGAAGACAGCAGGAATCTGTGCATGCCACTGCATCTGGCAGCGTTGTGCCTGAGCCGGGTGCTCCCAGCCTGTCCTGCGCAGTGGAGTGAGAGGGGAGGGAGACAAAGTCCGGCTCAGGTGCGAACAGCTGGAGGCAGGAATATGCTCAATGGGAGGAAACTGGGTACATCACCTTTGCAAAACCAAATAAACAACACTTCTAGAAATTAAAAAAACCCAGCCACCTCCCAAACCAGCTTGGACAAAATCCTTTCCTTCCTCCAGCAACAGAGGGATGCAGAGGCTGAAGTGTTTTCACACTGAAAGCATGGCATCGTTTGTGAGCTTTTTCTACAGTCTACAAATAAACAAAACCCAGGGAGTGTTTTGCATTCAATAGTTAATCACAGTTGGCTGAGTGTTTTTATTTTTCTTCACTGTAAAGGCATTCTTGGTCCGCCTCCCAAACAGCTTGTTTTGTCTGAGAGATTTTATCTTGAGTGGCAGGACAAGGTGCAAAGACAAACCTCAAAACAATTCTTATTTTTCTATAGCAAGACGTCAGTATGTAAAAGCTAACTACCCTGCAAACAGGCCCCTCAGGTTGGCATGCACAGGGCTTCTTGCCACAATTGCCAGTCGGCCTGGATACCCTGGCCCACAAAGCAGCTAATTTCACTCGGTTTTAACTCTTTCCTGTTTGTGAACTGCTCTTTAAGTGGTCTAAACAACCAGAATTCAACGCAGGTTGAACCAGTTTCTAGCCCTAGCTCCTCCCTGAAGAAGCATCTTGTTTGTATACAGGGAGCACTGGCCCCAGAGGCCCAGCCTACTTTCAAATCCAAGCACGGTTTTTCTTCAAAGCAACATCAAGATACCTTTCATAAAAACGAAGGGATGATGCAATACACATATAGTGCATGAACAAGTACTCGAGCTGCTCTGCTCAGAATTAGCTTAGGCAGTTAACTTAAGAGTACTGTGTTGTACAAACATCAGCCACATTTTTGCAGCCATGCCTACGAACATAAGTGAATGACTGAAACAATACTGAATTTAGTTAAATTTTATGGTTTCACACTTTTAAGATCTAAAAACGGTTAGAAACAGTAAACTTATGAAATCTCACCACTTACACTCTTCATTTTGTCTCCAAGTGCTATTGCCTCTGAACAATCTTTAAGGGAGAGAGTATCAGTTTGTGCTTAGATCTGTATCACAGGCATTAAAAAATTAATAAAACCACGTCCAAGTTGCCTGAAAGGTTTGTCTTCAAGTCATTTAGTCCCACATTTTGCTTGAAGCAGGACTATCTCCAGTTGCTGGATAGGACCACCATGGCTTTGCCTACTCCTGGCTCACCAATCTCCAGGGAGATGCCCCAGCCTCTGGGGGGCACCACTTCCACTGTGGGACTGCATGTTCTTGTGGAAACGCTCCCTGCTGTGAGCTTGGTATCCTGGAGATTTGTGCATTTGATGGTGTCACTTCTCGAGGCGCAGTTCTTGGTAACTCTCCCCCATAAACACAATCCAAACAGAGCTGGCAGGAAGCAGTCATGAAACTCCCTGCAAATTCATTTCAACGGCTTCTTGCAACTTCCCTAATCCTGTACATGTAACACTAGACACTGGGAGATTCTTCTGATGTTTCTTTAAGGGTATATGCTTTAAAATCAGTACAAGGTCTTCGCAAAGATGGGGGTCTATACAAAGTGATGCTGGTAACGTCCATCACCCTCTTAAGTGTTTGCCCTGAGTTAACCTCCCTGCTTCTCGAGCCTGCTCCAAAGTATCTCAGGAGCAGAGAACATAAATAACATTTCACACAGTATTGCTAATGCGGGCACCCTTTTGCCACAGTGTATCACAGTGCTGAATACAAGGTTCATTTCTGAAAAGAGCCATGACCCATGATCCATTTCTAAAGCACCACAATAAAAATAATGACCAATTCAACAAAATGGCCATGACAAATGCAGAAAAAATACTCCTGCCATCCACAAGCATGACAAACCAAGCAATTAGATTACTTCTGAATCTCTCTTATAAAGTACTCCAGCAATGGCTAATGCCGGAGAGGAAATCAGATTTGCCTGAGCAATGTTCTGACAGATACCACCTCTCCTTCAAACCAGGCGCCCCTGAGTGTTCTTTGCAGCCTTGCTTTGAAAAGCCTTTTCCTCACAAGCAGGCATGTACCCAGCTTTGTATGAGCAATCCAGGTCATTGCTGAACATCCATCCACTGGAGGAGAGGAAGGCAGGATCAAGTTGCGGGGGTTTTTCGTGCAACCTGCCTATAATTAGCCCCAAGCAGCAGCTTAGTCACTCCCAAGAGTCCCAGGTGCTATTAGGACCAGACACGCCACGGCCCAGTGTATAATTATATACCAGCCACCACTGTGCGGAAACGGCTCCGTTTACTATCTGACCCCATTAGACAGAAGCTGTCATTTCTTCTTGGCTACCAGGGCTGTGGGTGCTCTGAGGAAGACAAACCAAATTCTCACAGTCCAAACTCATTTACCCAAACTCACCTCCTTCTTGCTGAAACCAGCACATGCCATCCTCTTTCTTGGTTCACCTGTGAGCTGCCTGAGAGCTGCCCTACGGTCAAGATGCAAACGGGTGTGTTGAGACACAGCAACTACTGGATACAAAGGACAGGGAGATGAGTGCAGAAAGTCTAGGAAACACAGCATGCCAATAGTGTCTATTTCATCAGAGAGCAGGCTCAGTTGGCCAGAACACACAAGAAATCACCCCTAGCTGGCAGGGCTGTACTTGAGTTGCAGCTGGATTTTGCAGATGCCTTTTCCTGTCAAGGCATTAAGAGGAAACGCTTGGCATCACCAAGATGGCATTCCCCCCTGGCACAGCTCCTGTGTTGGGCACAAAAATGAACCTAGTCCCAGCTGATGAGCAACCAAAGCCCGTTACCTCCTGCAGTCGGAATCTCACAGGCTACACACAGTGCCCAAGCCAGCAGAGGCCCTTTTGCTGGTCCTCTGAGGAAATGCAAGAAACAGGTCTGGGTTTTTTGTCACCCCGGGTTGCCAGCCTGTCACACCAAGTTCAAGTGAGGTTTGCTGGGAGGGGTGTGCAACACTTGGGCTGCTGCTGATGCTGCAGTTCAGAAACACACAGCTCCAACCTCGAGCTGCTACTCTCGCACCAGTGCTACATCCCCTTTGAAAGACACAAATAACCTCGATGGCTCCGGGTTTTAAACTAGTACTGAAAAAATTTTGCTGAAAGGGACAGCGGAATAAGGAAAACAGGATGTCAAATTAGGATCAGCTTGAACCATTTCAAATAAACACTGAGGAAATAAAATGTACCCTGATTGCTGGCAGGCTTGAAGGCTTACAAAGTACTCACCCCACCCAAATCAAGGGCTTGAAATGGAGCAGCAGTGGAACAGAAACCCCTGACAGTGTAAGATTTGCTGTTCCCTGGTACTGCTTTGCCATCCTCAGAGACAGAAAAAGCACCATTAGGGTTTAACTAGAGTTGGATGAAAACATGGAGTACCCCGAGGATCAATTTTCACTGTGGGTAGCTGCAGCACGGGGCATTAATTCTTCACCCTTTTTGGTGACAGGAGAAACGCGGGGAGCTGTAGACACAAATAACGTTAGACTTGTAGTGTGTATTTTGCAATGAAATGCTTGCTTTACTTCCTGTTGTTTAAAACTCCATTTATTCTTTAGCACTGTAAGAAAAACCTCCTGTATTTTGTACTGGGCTCATGTTTAAAGGCCCATATATTGAAGACTCAGCAAGTGGCAGGGCAGCTGCCATACCTTGCTTCCTTTCTGATTTCTTGATGAATCAAGGCCTATTTTCAGCAGCCTATACTGGTTTCCCTCCTTGCCTTTTTGCTTGGTAACTACCACTTCAACAAAATGGTGTTTGTGCGGTGCCTTGGAACCAAGAACTGAGCTTTTTAACATCAGACAGGCAATAGAATAAGAAAAGCAGGACTAAAATCACCTACATATCATGGCCTTTCGAGGCACATGCTTAGAAAGACATGGCAGAACCCTCGAGTTCTTGCAAAATAATATTTAGACTGCCAGATTTTTATTTCCTACATAGCTAAAATTACTTGCATGTTTCTAATATTTGTGTTTACCTTCCCCCAGAACAAAGTTTGAAATTATTCTCTGAATCTACAGAAATCAGTAAATTAAATTATTACAAAAACCCTGCACTGTTTGTAGACATCTTCCAGACTTTTACTGGCTTTCTCTGTACGGGCAAACCCTATTGATGCAAAGTGTAAACAAGAAAAAATAGTGCCTGATCAGTGCTTTATTTAGGCTTCCTTCAGGAAAGGACAATTCACTTTGCCCCTGCTACTTTGCTAACATGGAAATTCAATGAAGATTTGGTAAAAAAAAAGTAACCAGTGCCTATCAGCATGATTATCCTCTCTGCTTTAGTAATAGCCTTTCCTCAGAATTCTTCTGTTGTGGAGAACACAACACTTGGCTTAGTAAATAAAAAACAGCTCCTACTTATTTTTACAGCAAGTAATTCTACATTTAATGTAGGCTCACAAGACGTTGCCTTGTTAAAAGAAAGAACTCAAGTTTGCTAAAAACAGCGGTAACTAAGTAAGGATGAAGCAAAATTGTCCTAGAAGAGGACAGACACCTGAAAATAAAAACTGAAAAAGAGATGACTTAAGCGATTTTCAGTAACATATAAGAAGTAAGAGTAACTTTTAGGTTTAATGAGCGTTACAATACATCAATTACAGAGACATAAGCAATTTAAGGGAAGAATGTTCACTGGCAGTTCAGTTTGGTCACAGACTTCATTTGTTTCACAGGGCAAGGAACAGCACCCCATAATTAACAATCACAGTCATAAGTTGTGTCCAAAGCTTGTACCTCCTTGCAGCACATCTTTCTCACAAAGCTAGAAAGGTGAGAAACACCCCTTCTCCACTGACAAAGGACTCGTCCCTTCATCTCCATGTAGCACTGCTGCACAGACACAGTGCTAGAAATGTATTTCAGACCTGCACTGGTGACCCTCATGTGCTGCTACAGGTTTGTATTGCCTGCTGCTTCTCTGGTCAAGGGTACTGACACAGAAGGATGTCTAAGCTGCAGTCCCTACTCATCACTTAAACAGGTTTCTGAGCTCTGCTAAACCCACAGCCTTGTATTAGGGGGCACTGCTCAATGGAGAGTACTCAAGAATTAATCCTCTCTTTCCTAGATAAAAAGGCTCTGTGTAAAACCACCTGAAGTGAGACTTAAAGTACTGCACTTCATGGCTAAATCTCATCCACCGACTGAATCACCAAAGATGCTTATTGCTGTAGGCTCCAGACAGGATGAGAGAAAGGGAATATACAGAGAAACATCCCTAGGGAGGGTTTATCAATGCACAGGAGATCTGTGCTAGCTCCAGCAATGATCTGTTCTCAAAAACCGACTCAAGTCTACTCTCTGTATGAATGGGAGGATGTTCAAGGACAGTGACAATACCAAAAACTGCAGATTCAGCAATGAAAAGTGCCAATCAACAAAGCAGTGGCTAGGACAATGGAAAGATCAATGAAGGTCAAATCATGTACAGTATAGTTAACTTTTATTTATTCTTCCAGCTGTTTGTCCAGTCTTTCCAGCAAGTTCACAAAAAAGTCTGACTTTGAATACATAAGATTTGGTATTACTTCTACCACAGTGGATTATGTACGCAGATGAATGAAGGCTTGACTCTAAGTTTGTGATTTAAGGACCTTTGGAAAACCTTGCATTAGCAGGGCTTAGTAACTCAAGACTTACTGCATTCTTTCAGTCAAAACTAGGACAGAGTAGAGCTTAGGCTTTTCGATATGTTTCCAACATTGCTATTTTTCTCCTGTGTTCTGTGGTTCTCACAAGCCAAGGAAAATAGGCTAGGTCTGACTGCTCCCTTCAGCTGCATATATCACATAATAGGGAAGGAAGCGCTGTTGAGAGTCTCAGTGACGTTAAACTGCCCACAATGAAAATTAAAATAAAACAGGAGATAACAGAAATAACTACAACTCATTAGATCCCAGCTTTCGTGGCTAACTTAAGTGCCTTCCATGGATACTAGGTTTGATATATAATTATTCAAACTAACCCTCTCTTCTGGTATAGTATTTCCATGGTAATTCTCCTGGAGAGAAGCTTCCACTCATTTCAGTGTCTCTCCTCTCAATATCCCATTTGGAGAGCTACCACTCCCAAAACTTCTGAGAACTATTAGAAAGGGATCCATAATATACCATGTAGGTCAAAGAGTGCAGGGTGGCCTTGAAATAAAGAAAATGTTCATTAAGTGTAACAAAACCACATTTTCTTCTAATCTAAAAATTGATAAGCTTATCTTAAACACAAACAGTACAGTTTTTCATCTTTTCTACCTTTTTTTTTTCAAAATACCACCAATTGTAGCATGACATTAAAATTAGACTGAAACTATTGATTTGTTTCTATGTCTGTTAGTGAAAAATTGGTGAAACTGTTGAATTCAACACAATGAATTGCTGGTTTAGGCTTTTTGTACCCTCAAAATATTTTCTTACATAGCTTCTAAAACTCGTTTTAATAATAAAGCAGTTCATTGTCCAAAATGACTAGGACTGAGGTGAAGGATGCATTTTTGGTTGAAAATAAATCTAAATTCTGAAGAATGCACCTCTTTTCAAATTACTGTGCAATTGCTAGCCTTTGAATCATGGTAACTTCTGAAAAGATAAAAAAAATACTGGTGCCACTTGGGCAATCAGGTATATAAAGCACACACCGTGTTCACAGGGCAATCACTACAACACTGAATCAAAGACAAAGCTATAAAATGTAAGATTCCAGGAATGTACTGATGCAACTTAAGGGTTTGGTTTATATCTTTTGAAGATGGCTAGAGATTGTTTCTATCAGATTTTGAACACTATGAGAACAAATGTTTTTCATTAGCCACCCTCCTTCTCCCACCCCATTCACAAGGTTGGCTTACTCTTGAATATGTGTCTGTGGCTTTGGCTTTTACCTGAAGAAATGTAGACGTGAGATCATCCCAGTATACTAAGCAACATTTTGTTCTTAGTCACTTGAGGTTGTTCAGTTATGATTTTGCTATTCACATAAAACCATTACCTTCCACATCTGCTCTAACCATGCAAAAGCCTCATGCAATGTCTCAACAGAGGGAATTTGGGCTCAGACCTTTGAAACTGTTGACAGTCCTCAGATAATGCACTGAGAGTCACAAAGGGCTGGGTAACAGGACAGAATACGCCTCCTCTTTAAGGAGACTTAAAATAAAACTTCTGATTTTGTTTGCAGCTTAATTTTCAGCCGAGAACTTCAGTATTAAACATAAATTAAATTTTGCCCACAAACTAGCTAAAAATACCTGTAGTTTCTAGAGGCGAATTACCTGCGTAATTCTTAATTATTAAGCTTCACTACTCAAAACCCATCTGTATTTCCTACATGAATATAAACCCTGAAAAGCACTATTTTTCATATGAAATAACAAGTTGGAGAAAGGGTAGGAGAATACTGCCAATCAAGTAGTTTGATGAGATTTCCTTGCAGGTAGTGCTATAGTGAATACTTTAAAATTAAATGTTTTCCAGTTCCACTGTATCATCTGCATACTATTCATTTAGTTCCTTGTATTTAGCAGAAGTAGGACACATTTTCCAGATACCATTTATAAGCAACATACTCTGTTAATTTTATTCCTTACTGGAAAGTACCTTGGTCTATTCACAAATTAATTGGGGAAGTGACATCGTGACCATTAGTCCCAACTGGTGCGCCTGACACAAGCAGGAAAGAAAGGATGAATAGCCGGGATTTTGCGTTTGGCATTTCAGAATTAGGGGAGGTAATGTTTCCAGTTATACACACTTAAAAATAATTTCTGAGAAGATATGTTGAACTTAAGCATTACGCTAAATACCTACAGCCCTACATTATTTCATCAATTATTTTCCAAGACATCATTCATTCCTTTGTTGAAAGTTTGCTTCTTAGCAGTATTTATCTTATTTGGAAAAATTACAGGTCTATGAAAGAGCTTTATTTTGTTATACTGATTTATAGAACTAGTTACTTGCATGTTGGTACTTAAGAAGTAGAACTTTTTTGTAATGGCAAGGGGCGCTCATTAGGGAAGCACCAAAATTGTACAGCTGGAAATAAAAACAAAGCATTAGAAGCCTAACATTTCACAGAAGATGAGCTTTCAACAGAAGTATCAGAAAAACCACCAAACCTCAAACACCTTGCCATATTAACTTCAGACCAACTGGAAAGGCACTGAGAATTGAAGTGTGCAACTCATATCCATACCTGTGAGAGTAACAACCACAGTGAGATGCAAACCTCCAAGGCAGAATATGGCACTGTACAGTCCATGAGGCATTCCCGGTACCTATGGCAGTTTTATATTTTCTTAGGATGAGCTGAAAATGTTAACTAAATATACACATTACATCATATTTCCATGGGGGGAAAAAAAATACAATTTAGACCATCTGAAGACAAGGAAACAAGGCATAACATACAGGACATTGTTGGCACAAGAAAGTCTTATCTTATCAATACACGCCCTTTTAAATTTAATCCAATAGATATATAAAGGAATGGTGGTAGCAGACACAAAGGGGCAGGACTAATATCAAATATTCAGTTTAAAGCATGCTAGTGAGGTCTTTGTTTCAAAAACTGAAGCTACTAAAACCACTTCAGAGGCAAGAAAGCACCTATCAAGACAGTCCAACCCATTTCCAGGCATTCTTCTTCTGGGCTGACATGTGCAGACTGAAGGATCTGTCCTGTATAGTTCCATGCCCGAAGCTGCCTAAAGCTTCCCATTAGCAAATGCTGCCTCCTGGAACTGAGGGACAAATGTCTTGAAATATGTCCTAGTGAAAAGAACAGAAAACATATGATTAAGAAGGAATAATCTTAAAAGCATGAATTGAAGCACTTGATGTTTCCTACGTTTCCTATTTCCCCTGTGTGGAAAAGGCTTCATATATGGTATGAAAGGCCCAAAGACAGATAAGGCAATGGAGCAGGAAAACAGTGAAGTCCAAATACGTGCAGGACATAAGCTCTTTATCTGTCTAACAGAAATCCTGACACAATACTGTCACTGCTGATGGCAGCAGTTTACATATCATGTAGCAAATAAATACTGACAACATTGGATGAACTGCAATTCCTTTTAGCAAACTTCAAAATTTATAGGATAATGTTCTTTTTTAAAGTGTACTTTGTATATTTTGGATCTTAGTCTATCTTCTTTACAAAGGATCAAGTGACTCATACAGCTAATCCTACATATCCAAAATTGAGTTAGAACTGTACCTTTGAGTTTTTTGTGCTGAGATACTCAACCATGTAATAAATGTATTTTATGTGTCCCAGGGATGCCCTTTATTTGCTAGTTATAGTAGAAATTCCTTCATCATTCTGCCTTTGGTTTCTGCCTACTGCGTTTTGCACCAAACTTTCACTTTCTCTTTTTTTTTTTTTAAATTTCATTTTCTATTTGTATCACTGGTCTCTATAAATTTCTCTCCTGTTTTCCTCACCAAGAAAAAATCTAAAGTGAGAATAGCTGCAATGTCATTTATTAGATTCCCGATCTCTCTGCTGGTTTACCTCCAGAAGGAAACACACATCGATCAGCTTCACAATCATGATGTGTTTCATAACTGCAGTAGAAGCTTTGGCAATCACAGAACAACAATCATACTTCCTTACACCTAAAAACGTTGGAAGACCACAAAGAGAACGCTCCTCTCTCTTTGTGAGGTTGTGCCTGGCAAATTCATTAAGAGATAGCTGCAGTCAGCTTTTGTGCGCAAGCTGTAAACACACGAGATGCTGTCCAAAGGTTAAAAGAGCAATGGAAAGTAAAAGCATTTCTGGACTGAGGAGCTGATCCCAGAAATGGCAACCAGAAAGAGGACAACCAGGACACACACACACAATTTATAGCATATACAGATTGTGGTGTGTATTTACAGAACACATTTTGGTTTACTGAAGCAAAGTTCAGAAAACAACCCTCAGAATCATGCCTGCAAAAGTGATTGTTCATGCTGGTACACACTCATACATAAAGCAGCTGAGAAGGTCTGCCTGTCCCCTGATCTCAACAGTTGAGTGCCATTTCTGTATCTCTGTTTTTTTCTACCATACCTTTGAAATTGTAGCTTTTGTAAGTCCTGGTCAATTCTATGTATTTTGCTAGCTCAAGGAGAATCACCTGCATGTTGTCAATGTCAGGATCTATCCCTTTTACTTTTCCTTGCTTTAACTGTCCTAACATTTAATTATGCTTCTCTGCTTGCTTATTTTAAATAGCTTCTCCCTTCCCCTTTCATAGCTTCTCTGCAGACTCTCTCCCATGCACATGATCTTAACTGACTTCATAAATGTTACTTAAAACTTCCCTCTTCCAAAACAGTAAAAATTCTTAATCATTAAAAGGGATACAATCAGAATTATTTTCCTACATTTTACTTCTTTTCCTTTATAGCACTTCTGTGCTTTATATTAAACTCACACTTACTGCATTATATGCAGTAATTATATATGCCTTTTCTGTTAGGTAAATTCCAGAATGAATGCTTCTGATACCACAAACACCCTCCCACACCAACTTTATCCACACTTGCATCCTTTCTTTTCACCGATACCTGCAGTAGAGCTTGTATCCTTTGCTGCAAAACTACGTGTAACACCTCCCTACATTCTGATCAGATGCACTGTTTCAAAGAGGATGTTATTTCATTGGTAGTTCATATGAACCTCTTGGCGATGTTCCATACACTACAAAAATTCCTTTAGTACTTCATCATTTTAAATGTCTACTTTTTTTCTTTTATACTTTAAAGTACATGCTTAAAGTTGCCCTTATAATTTTGGTCTTCTCCAGACTGAAGCAAATGACGTATCACAAGTATACTCAGGTTATAGTCCTCCATTTCTGTCCCACTCCCATACCCCTTAGACATCTCAGATGAAACAAAATCAGAGGTAAGTATGGTTCATCACACATACACACAAAAAAATAAATTAACACCGCTCCCTTAACCCCCCCAAACCAAAACAAAATAGGCCCTGGTAAGAGATCCAAAAGTCCAGTATACTTGATAGGACTGTATCAGCTACAGCACACTTCACTTAGTAGACTGAGGAGGAAAGAGGGGGAAGTAGGAGAAGGTAAGTGAAACTCCTTAATGAACACTGGAAAATTTTTTCTGAATTTTTTCTTTTCATCCAAATTTTGGGACAAAACCACGTGTTAAAACACCTGAATTTCCGGTGACATGGAAATTACAACATTTTTTCTCCTCTGCAGAGATTACCAGTAAGGAGGAAAAGAAGCACCAATCACCTTCTGAGTAAGATTCATCTATCAACCATCTGGCACTGAAGTCAAAGTGTACATGTTTCTGCCCGAACAGGACCTTGACACAAACTATTATGTCACAACAGATGACATGAAATAACTTAAAGAGAGATACAAAGTTTTTTGAAGGACAATACTCTGCTACAGACTGCATGGTAAAGGCCTCTTTCACATGGAATGCTATTCCTTATAGAAAGACTTTAAATCAAGAGACAACACTCATACTCCAGCATCCTGTACATACAGGCACAGAGAAACAGTGAATATAAACATGAACTTTGTAGAGATACATTCCTCATACCCTATTCACATTAACACATTCACATGAATTTACACCCTCAATAACTATGATCTGTGCTATACCATAGGAATTCATACAAAAATATACGAAATTTTTTTTTCAGAAACTTTGTCACATGACATTCTCAAGCTATCTCCAATCTATTTTGAAATTATTACTTTTATATACACTAGATATGCTTTTCAGCTCTGGAGAACTGCTATTAAAAAAACCCAACAACAGTAATTTGGGTACCTGTTGAATTACACTGAAGACGAAGAAAGCTAACTTGATCTATGGTCTCTCAAGGCTGTGTCAAATGGCAGAAATCAGCTTTTGACCAATGCCTTTTCTCATTTCTGGGAAAGATGGAGATCCTTCTTTCTCCTGCTTTCATCTACCATGTTCTTGGTGGGTCTGTATCATACTGACCTTACACCAAGCTCAGAAGACCTACATAAATTCTCCTTTAAGTACAGAGAAACTCATTTGTACAAAGTCCACAGATACTCTTCACGAGTGTTGAGTACAATCAACACTCATGTAAAGTAAACCACATGTTGAGTGTTGCATCCTTCTCACAATGGTTTAGATCTCAGCTTAAACAGTGTTTAAAGAGTTGCATTCTTTTCAGCCTAGAGTGGGTGCCAATCTTCATACACTTACGGGCAAATGTCTAACTCTTTGTTGAGCTTCTTACTGTAAGACTACATTGTTTTTTGTCTATTTGTTTTTGTTCCCTCAAATGGTCATTTTCCAAGTTCAAGGTAGTAAGTTACGAGGTTTCTATGGAAATTTTTCTTCATAACTCCAGAAAACAACACATTTTGTTGTAGTTAACCACTATATATACTTGACACAGTACAATGAATTCCAGGTGCTACGCTCAAGGACATCTGTTGAGAGTAAAGCACTTCTCTTTCCTTCACCTTATTATCCAGTGGAAAGAAAATCTTGCTATTATTGCAAGTAGTAAGTATCTAAAAGAAGGTAAAATTGGCTCACCTGCTGTTTACATATTTTCTAGTGATATGAAACACTGAGTGTGGTACAAGGTCTCCAGAAGCCCATACATGTTTAAATTCCAGGGTGTGGGTTTGGTGTGCGTAAAACATACTTGACTCAGAATTCACATGCTTCTCTGAAATTTCATTCTAATTGTACAGCTTTTTCCCAGGGTAACTTAGTGCTGCGTTTTTTAAATGCAGTTGGTGGAAAATCTGCATTGACCACTTGATAAAACCTTTTGCCTTCATATATCTATGCTGAAAATCTGCAAAAATTTTCAATTACGTAGCTGCAATCTCCCATCAAACAACACTTCCCATATATTTATGGTGAAAGCATTCTAACACCAACACACTTGATTTCTGCTGTTGCTTTTGCTGGACTCGTACTATAGCCAACTATACAACTGTGTTCTAGTTACCACTGCTGGTGTAATAAAGTTAAAAGGGTTGTTTAGGTGTTTCTACTTCTGTTAAAATCTTGATGTGGTAAATTCAGAGCAGAACATCAAGACTTCAACTCTGTGAGGAAAAAAACATACACAATGTTGCATCAATGAGATTTCTGCTTTTTATGTCTGGGACCTGGACAATCATCATGGGGTGATGAATCATCTTCCCAAGTCATTCACAAAATAGATTCCCCTTAAACTCCTCAATTCATGAGTGCCAAGTTTTCCACAGGCTGATCTCAAATTCATCCATGCTAGCCCTATTTGCACTCATGTTTTATTTGTTTCAGCTCAAGATGTGGGGCTTTCAAGTGCCTTTTCCATCAAGAGATGATTTGAGGAAAATGAAGGAGATGAAGCAATCGTGATGGTCCACATCAAGAACAGACTTAGCAGTACAGCAACACTTCTACCACTGGCACAGTGCCCTTACTGGCAAATTAAAGTCCTTGAGCCACAATCTTCATCTTTTCACAAAGACACAGAGACCTTCTCTCGCTGCATCAGGCACATGTATTGTGCTCCTTCTCATCTGAAGGCAGACTCAGGTTACTGTATTTGGATTTTTTTCCCTACTACTGGCTTTGAGAGCAAACTTTATTCCTAAATACTACCCATTATTTCAATATTTTAATTGATTCGTGCAAAATATTTTAGTGAGTACTGCAACTGTGGTTTAATTCTGTAAATATCTGGCTCTAATTATAGACCCTTAGTATATTCAAAATCATAGCAGCCAGCATATTTGACAAATATATCCATTTTCTCCTATTCTAGGCAAGGCATACAGGAAAATAGGAGTTCTTTTCTTCAACTTTTTCAAGTTAATAGATCTGACTTGGACAGGCACTCCTGTAGTCATGGTGATCTCTGAATAGTTCTACTTAATCCTTCCGAGTCTCCTGGAGTAAGGTCTGTAGGTAGTACCCCGTTCAACTCAGTAGTTCTCTATTGTCCGAATCGTCCAGCAGGTAAATTGAGTTTGTTTGAATAATCCTGGGACTGAGGTAAGGACTGAATTGTATCCTGTCCAGCTGTATTAGATACAACCAAGAATCCCAGGCATTTGTCCCAACTGCTGTCCATTTCTTTTAAAGGAATTGTGCCTCTAGGATTTACATCATTTTGCATCCCATATTTCTTTCCTGCTGTACCCTAGAAGAACTGCTTCAAGATATCTGCAAGTTTCTTCAAATCCACTGAATCCTGACAGAAAAACATCAACTCCATAGATGAGTGATCTTCATAAATTAGCTAGAACAGCAACGTTCTCCCCTCTTCCAATTAAATTTGGTGAAAACAGGAATTAAGAAGGGTGTAGGTCAGAGTGAAGGAATAGCCTGAAGCTTCTTGAGGTTTTTGACCTATTCCTTCCAGACTGGTATTATTATGCTGACACTTTGCAATAAAATCTTGTTATATAAATTATTTCAACAGCACACCCATATTAGAATTATAAAAAAGCTTCTCCAGGCTTTATCAATGTCACCTGATTATTCACTTTCTGAAGTACAAAGTATTTTTGCATGGATCATATATACATATGTAGTGTGCCTTTGTATTTTTATGTTCCTGTTGAAACTTGTTTTGACACAATGAAAACTTGTTTTGAAAATACTGAACACCTACAACAATACCTTCTGGATGCCAGATGAGAGGATTTGTCCTCCTGTGACCACACAGGCACATCCAGCTGGTTTGGTTCATGTAACTCCCAATAATTCATCTCCCATACAGAAGGTATTTACCATAACTTTCAAAACTTTCTAAGATTTGCTGTTTCTGACAGAACAAAACCAAAGATGCCAACCTGTCTTTTTTTTATATTATATAATTGCTTTCTTTCTAAATTCGTTTTGTCAGGACCTACCTAATTTAACATGATTAGCACTAATTAACAAAAGGAACTTAAATTAATAAATTGTTGCATTAATTCCAACAGTGGGTATGTATTTAGGTCATAGTCCATATGACTGCTCATTAGGTCCTTAACCCGTACTTATGCCCTCCTCCAGCATCTCTATGCCTTGCACTGAACAAGGGCTGAATGCAGAAGTGTGGAAATCTGCTGAAAGTCGATTCTTTTAACAGGCCTCATGCCAGTGTTTGAGGCGCAGCTTTGTCCTTTCAAACTCAGACACGAGACATTTGAACCTCTTTGCTATTTTTACTATATATAATGCATTAAAAACATATTTCCATTGGGTGAACCATGTTGTCTATTTATTCACAGGCACTTCCATAGCATTCCTCACCAGGCTAAAGATACATGAGCACTCACAGCAAAGCTGAATAATCTCACCTCCTGCTTTGGGATAACTATGGGGCAACAGGAGATTAACTCTACAGCAGACATTTTATGACACCTGTACTAGGAGAAAATGATTGTTATGTCATTCTCTCCACATCTAAGATGTTACAAAAACTGAAGTGACAAATAGTTCTCAGCACTCTAACTTTTGGTTGCCTAGCTGGAACTGGGCTTGTAGCAGGCAGGCCCACAACAGGGCTGGGTGCCAAGTGGCAAAGACTCAGGACCTAATGAAAATCAGGACTATTATGGAATGCACAAGGCACTCAGGAGATAGCAGCATTTCTAAACCACCATTCAAATCCGAACATCACAAAAATTTATCTAAGCACAGCGACAGAACGACATAGGTACCTTTCAGGATTTTTTTCTCACTTCAAATATACATAACGATACTTGGCATGTATTCATGTTTCTAAAGTAAGCTTCTTGATGGTATGCTCTTTGGGATGTGGTTTATAATTTCCTTACTAGGCAGCTTTATCTATAGCAAATATTTTGCTTTTATGTGAAACACAATGTCCACACAGTTCTCCGTTTTATACATCTCCAGAACTGGTGATGCCAAGCAAACATTTGAAGTGTTTATACAACAGCAAGACAACAGTTCTTAAATTACTGCTACTGTAACTGGCTAAACACACAAAAGTACAAAGCAGTCAGTGCACAATGCCATTATGCTGCTAGCAATCTTTTTTCCCATGTGCCAAAAAAAAAGCATCACAATCCCTCTTCCTCTTCTTATACTTCTGTCTCTCTACCTCCTTTTATCGTGAATTACCGACAAGGAGATGAGTAAAATTCTTATGCCTGTTTCTACCTGCCAGCCTACGCAAGGCACTGACTGTGCAGCCAGGCTGATGGACAGAAAAGTAACCAAGCATCAAGAGAACTGAAGGTCTGCAGTGAGCAGCCATCAAAATGCAAGTTTTTAAGAAATACAGTTGTTTTCAGCTCAGTTTATAATACTGCACGACAGAAACTTGTCTCCAAAATTACAAACAAACCAAAACATGTGCTACCAAAACCGTAACAGGAAATGGAAGTGGCAGAACTAGTGAAACCAAGTACACATCAGAAGTTTAAACATTAAAATTCACTCATGTCCAAAAGCTGTTTTCTGTATTTTACTAACAATATCTTTTTCCTCCAGAAGTTCTTTCTGGAGTTATTGCCATTTCTGATACAAGTCACACAGAAAGGTACAAGAAATGGTTATATTTAGACATGTTTTTCAAGTTTGCTGATTGCAGAATTAACAGGTGGCTTTAATCCATATGAAGCACACAGAAATAAAAATTAAATTTACATTCTGTTATACATTTGCATCTGTTCCAAAAACCTATGGTATCAATTGATTTTATAAATAAAGTGAATAATTCGACATTGGTCTGCTGTAAAAATTAAGATGAGTTTGCTGCCCAACTTACCATAAAGCAAAATGAATTTTGACAATCTGTTCAAATCACGAAACAACCATAAATACAACAACATAAAAGCAAAATATAAAGGAAGAGAGTTCTAGGGAACTGCTGTGGAGCCAGGATTGCAGATCATTACACAGGCTGGCAATTAATGTTTATTTTAAAGCAGCAGCATAAATAGGGTCATCACTTTGCAAAAGATGCTAACTTTGGTTCCAAGAATATACATGTTCCCAAATGCATGGACCTTTACTGACAATTACAGATAAAAATTACAGCTACTGGACATAATCAGTTCATATAGACCACGGCCAGTAACTATGAAAGCAATTTTTAAAAATCATCTGGAAATCAAGATTCTAGTATTTAATGTCTCACCGATTTCTGATATAGATATTTTAAAATTTACAAAGGTGTATTGCACAGACACAGTGAATCTAAGTGTTCCAAAGCACGTACAGAAAAATGAACCTCTCATTTTGAAACAGTTTCATCAATGCCTTCTGCTTGCCAGTCAGTTCAAGAGATAAAACACTTCACTTCCTTCACCTTCTCCACAATGTACATAAATAGATTTACTCCAGACAGATGAAGGCTTGTGGTCTTAGATCATAGCAAATTTTGCTTCTGTTTTCTTAACTTCCATTTTCCCCACAGGGTAGTGAGTCTGTGGAGGGTTCATTGGAATATCTCTGTCACAGCATGGTCACTCCGTTTCCTTATCAGTGGATCATGAGAAAGATATTCCAAGGCCATCATGGAAAAACTCAATCTTCATAGAGCCTTTTTAAATACAGTGCTAATTTGCAGGAAATTTCCAGTCCTATGAGCTACAGTATGACAAGTGTGCTCTATTTTTCCTAGTTCCTGAAGTGCCATAGCCATATTTTTCCACTCCAGGTAAAGGTTAATTTCTTAAAGAGACAGTTTTTATTCAAGACATATTATTTCCTTTTATCTAGGCTACGTAAACACACAATGAGCACTACTGTTGGAGAGCAATTATTAAACAAACTTTTTATAAGATTTGAAGGAGAGTCAATGTGAGACAAGATGCAACTAGGAACCTCTTCAAAGCATAAAAGTTGGGTAAAGAATGTGTGAAAGTAGTGATGATATAAGTAGCAAGAGAAAGCAGAAAAGACTGGCCAAGAATGCATTCAGGATTGAAGCTTGTAAGGAAAGACATGTGCAGAGATGCAAGAAGAGAGGAGCTCACAGTAGTAATAATAAAATTGGAATGATCTTCAAGAGATTATTGAATCTTTTAATTGTAGTTCAGAGGCAGAAATGAAGAGTTACACCACAGATACATCCATAACGAGTTTGACAACCAGCATCCCTGAAAACAAAGTTTGCTTGCAGGTGAAAGTACTGATTTCATCATGCCATCCGCTTTGCTTTGCCAGACTGCTTATGAACAGGGGCCGAAGGCAACATACCAAACCATAAAAGGAACCTCCTTGGATATTCATTAGGGCAAACCAGTCAGAAAGAAACGGATGAGATGCCACACATCTGTGATTACATAAAACATATTAAAGCAGTTGTTTCTCTTTTCTGTTTGAAAGATGTATATTTGCTATTAGAAGTAAAAGTAAATGCTCTAAAGGTTGGAGACCCATCCAGAGGAAAAAACTAGACAGAAACAACCCTTAACACTAACAGGAAAAAACAGAATAAAACAAATAAAAAATTACTTTGAGGAACAAATTAGCTCTGGCCCTCAAAATAAACATTTATCAAGCAGTACAAAATGTGGTCAAAAAGTAAAAAGAACGTTCAGGAGAAACAAAATCACAAAGAATAAATGAAATGGAGGTGCTTAAAGAGGCTGCCATACCAGAATCCTGCTTTCCAAGAGATTTACCAAAAGATCTGACTCATGCAGAAATGTCAGCTAAAAAGGTAACGAGCAAATGAACAAAACACAACCAAATCAGCAGCCCCAGATTACATTCACACCCAAGTTCTAGAGAAACTCAAGTGTGAGAAAGTTAAACTCTTAAATAGCTTGTAACCTCCTGCTTAAAACAGCTTGGTACCAGAGAAGTCCGATGCCAATTAAAAAAAGGTCTAGAAGCCTGGGAGGATAGAAGGAACTCAGTATGACCCAATGAATCTCATGTCCATACCTTACAAATTGGTATAGACTGTTAATAGAAACCATAAATTCATAAAAAGTCCAAAATTAGTGGACTTAAGTAAATACGATATATTGGGTAGGAGCCAAACCTGTGCTTCTCAAGTCTCCTATTTTCTTAAGGTATCAAAACCACATGGACAGGAGAAATTCAAGTGACACACACTGTTCAACTTACCTACAGGTATTTGGGAAGGTTTTTCAAAGGCACAAACCCCCCTGAATTACCACAGAAGGATAAAAGATCCACGAGAGGATAAACAGCAGGCCAAGATACAAAGAAAAGGACAGGAATAAATGACAAATAACATTAGGGTGAAGTCACCTGAGAAGTGCACAGAAATGGGTGTTCTGCCCTGTGTTGTTCATATTCCTACATGATATGCAGAAGTGAGCAAAGGAAGATCGAAAGGTTTGTTAATGCTAACAATTTACTCTGGGAAAGAAAAATGATGCACAATTACAAGGAACTGCAGATAGTTCTTACAGTACTGGAGACTGGGAGATAACATACCAGATGAAAAGTCAATATTGACAAACATGAAAGGAGAAATATGTGAGGAAAAAGACATAGTTTTACTTAAAAAAACCCCACAGGCTCTGAAAAACAGATAGAAAGGAGATCTTGGTGCTAAAATGACACTGTAACTAACCTTCATCTGTATGCAAAAAACCAAATCAGATGTTATTAGAACCAGAATAAAGAGTAAACTAGACAATATCACTACATCACCATATAAATGCACAGTGAATGTATTATGAGGAACATGCAGCTCCCTGCCTCAGAAGGAAAATCACAGAAACAGTAAAGGGAGAATGAAGTGAGACGAGGGTGATCAGAAACATGGAGAGGTTCTAGAGAAGGAAGGAGTGAGCAGAGCAAGAGAAAAGGTGACAAAAGAGACATGAAGAGGTTCATAAAACAAAGGATATGGAGGGGATCAGCAGATTAACTATTTGCTGCCTCTCTTCATACAAGGGGTAAACAACTTGAGCTAGGAGGAGGCAGGAATGCAAAAAAGCCAACAGAATTTGTTATTCACACCACAGCTGTGTGATCCCTTGTCACAGAATTTAATGATGTTATAATGCTGATACAAAAAGCAAGCAAATAGAAGGAAAGCCAGGTAGGGTTACTTAACAGAAATGCACCAGTACTGGATAAAGAAATCTTTGAGGATGGTGGAACATCCAATGAAAAGATAACTACACGCTCTGCCATGCTTTTCCACAGGCATCCACTACTACCTATTGATACAGACATGACAGTGGGCTAAATGAATGCAGAGTTTTACCTCGCTTAATGGAACAATTACAAGTAATACTCAACACTATGGAGTTCACCTACTATTTTTATTTAGCTGTTTATTTTGTAACTGATCAAGCAACAATATTTATCCGGGCTATTAAATCTCAGCTCGTTCCAAACCCATGTATTTCTCTCTACCCTTTTCTCTCGAGAAAGGGAGGACATTTTTTTGCATAAGTTCCTAACTGCAATTTCATGCTCTAATATAGAACTAGCAGCTTTCATAAATGTATAATGGAGTTCTCTAATAAAGCCAAATCAGACAGTGACAGTGTTTCACAGTATTTCTAGAACGCCACTTAATCCCGGTTATCCAAGAACCACCTACATTAAATTCTAACCTTTCATTCCTACAAAGCAGTTGTCTTCCAGCAAAGTGCTATTATATTCCACTTCTACCATGTCAACTTCTCCAATCTCTTCTGTGCATTTCTCTTGTCAATATATGAGAATACTTTTTTGCAGAAAGAATATTTACTATATATCAAAACGCACATATGTACAGTTCACACATATATAGAGTATCTATACAAAATCACAGAAAAACGAATTGCCTAACAGATTTTACTATGCGCTTCCTATAACACCTATACTCCTCATCTTTAAATAGTTGTTTTTCTTTCCTACAGTCAAAGCTTTAATGAGAAGTGACCAGAAACAAATACCCAGGCCCTTCTGTCTTGGCTGAAATCCACATAATGCATGACAGCACTGAAGATCCCTGGCAGGCACCTGTCAGAAACTAACATACCATAACTTAGGAGTCAGACTTAATTACCCAGGGAGACATTTAAAGAAAACTACATGAAAAATATTGCTCAAGAAGTGCGACTAACATGCGTATGTATTGTATTCTGTAGTGTATGCAGAGGAACTATGTAAAAATAAAGTAATGTCCTGGAAAAATTCTAATTAAAAGCCCTATCTACTTCACCTATTATACCTTACAATCAAAATAATTTTGTTATTAAGTTTTGCTGGTAAATCAACTGCAGAACACACTACAAGGACAAGTGCAATCACTAAGTACTTTAATAAAATGTAGCTTTTTCCATTTTCCTTTCTACTTTTCCCATATAATTCTGACCAGCTGACACTCCCACAGTTTTGATTTAATGGTCTGTAAAATCAAATTAACTTCTTCATAAGCTTCACACGTCTGGGTCGCCACATCTCTTCTTGTTATGGCTGTCACAGTGTATTGGCCCTTTTGTGTTCTGAAGAGCGGCCCACCAGCGGCAACAAAATGTCAGCTTTACTCGATTTCAGGCAAGGAAATCACTTCTGTTCATTTTCTGATGCAAAATTATCAAAAACCAGAGTTAAACGAGCGACCCAGCTCACCACCTCAGCCTTTAGTTGTACCTATCCTGGTGTTCTTCTCTAGAAAGAATCCTCTCAGCCTTGCAAATGTTTGAACACATGCACACACACCTAGGGAAGAACAATGTCCCTGGGTTTTATGCTTCTGTTCTTTACTCTCATTTTTATCAATCTCATTTTAAGTTTAAGTTAACACGCAGCACAAAGACAATAATGAATAAAGCTTTGTGAGGTGAGTATATGTAATGCAAATAAGTTAGTTTTTGGAAAAATGCTCTTTAAAGATGACTAATGTGCATGAAAATCACATAATACAGGCAAATACTTTTGTATTTGTTATATTATGTATAAATTTGTTACTTTCACGAGCAAAAAAATACTTAAATACAACCCAAAGAATAAAAAAATATTTATTACCTTAATTACACCTATCAAGGAGAGAAGATTATTAAAAGGGTGCAATATTTACATATTTGCATGTAACTTTTATAGCGAGATTCATGGTAGCGTAGCTGGAACTCAGAAGTTTCACGAAAATTGTGAAACTTGTTATTTTAAAATAATTTGAAATACAGTAATAGATATTCTGCCTAAAATGTGAAAGAAATCTGAATACTAATAAAAAAATGGATGAGTTGAAACTGGTTAATGTCAAAATAGCAAAAAAAATCATTAGGGCACTCAAAATTTACTGAATACAACAGCAAGTCTTTGACATACTACAACTGATATATCTAAACAGCAACGAAACAACTGTCCCTTTTTCTTTTCAAATATCCTTTTATTAGACTAAGAAATGCAATTTTTAAAATCTGTAAATGTAATCATAGAATCACAGAACTGTTAAGGTCGGAAAAGGCCTCTAAATTCATTGAGTCCAACCATTAACCCATCACTGCCAAGCCCACCACTAAACCATGTCCCTAAGTGCCACATCCACACACCTTCGAAATACCTCCAGGGGTGGTGACTTCATTACCTCCCTGGGCAGCCTGGCCTGACAACTCTTTTGGGGAATAAATTTTTCTTAATATCCAAGCTAAACCTCCCCTGGCGCAACTTGAGGCCATTTCCTCTTGCCCTATCACTTGTTACCTGTGATAAGAGGCTGATCTCCACCTGGCTACAGCCTCCTTTCAGGCAGTTGTAGAGAGTCATATGGGCACCCCTGAGCCTCCTTTTCTCCAGACTGAACACTGCCAGCTCCCTCAGCTGCGCCTCATAGCACTTGTGCCCCAGACCCTTCCCCAGCTCCATTGCTCTTCTCTGGGCATGCTCCAGCACCTCAAGGTCTTTCTTGTAGTGGGGGGCTCAATTATTCACATGATACACATCATCTAATTTGATGATGCTCAAGGAAAAGGTATTGCTGAGGCTGAAAATACTACGGCTCAGTTCACCAGCCTGACACTTCCCAACCATGGCATGCTTGTGCTGAGCGCAAACTGAAGCTGCAGCCGTGCTGGGGATACATATGTGGCTTGCACAAGATGTGCCTGCATATAATCTGAAGATGCACTTGACCTCATGGCAGAGCAATAGCCAACATACAGTTGAGAGCACTTGAGCCCTTTTAAGCTTTCAGCCTCTAAATGCCCTAAGGGATATATAAAATTTATACCACATTCAGCAAACACTGATGAATGGTCACAGATAACAATCTTATTCAGAAATCCGTTTTATCAGCCAACTTGGAAAAAAAAAAGGAATATGAACCTTTGGAAAAACTTCTTATTGTGATAGCAGTTTTCCATGCTCCTGCTATTTTTAATGATGAGTAGGTGGATTTATGTAGGATAAAAGAGTAAACTGAGTTTTAACTTGCTCTCCCCTGAAGTATAACCTAAGTCTACAGAGCAGCACTGGGTCGGACAGAAATTGGGCTAGAGTGCATCTAAGAACTGAATTTCATTTGCATAAACAAACAAGCTTTATTTACAGTATTCCTTCATAAAATCCCAGGTTTCAAGTCTGCACGTTCTTAAAAGACTCCATTTATGTACACTTGAATGCCTTTGTAAGCAAGAAGACAAGAAAGCTTTCCCATGGAAACTGCACAGAGATGTTTTAATTCACACGTACACCACAAACAAGGCTGCTAACTTTCCATAATTTACTGTATTTTCTTAGGCTTGCCATTGTATTTTAGGACCAAATCTTTTGGAGAAGCTGCTTACGCAGGAGGCCACAGACATAAAAATAAATGACCTAAAAGAGGCAAAGCCTGAGACACCAACTGAGAGGAAATGGCATCTCAGCAGCTTGTAAGAAAATTTTAATGTTTTTGGTTTCCCTGTTTCTAGCTGGAGGAACAGGTTAAAATTTTGCTAGCTGAGAAACAAGCAATCTGGAGGCAACTGAAATCACATTATTAAACCAGGACTTGATTCATCCTTCAGAATTAAATAAAGCTGAAGGGCAATCCCTGGGCTAAGACAATAGCAAGCTTCAGTTACCAGATGCTATCTCTCAGTGAAGAATCTAAGTCAGTGGACTGCAAAGGAGCCCATTCATTTTAAAATCTGCCTAAGTGGACACAGAAAAAGAGAGTTCGACTTCATGGACTTTATCAAGACAGATATAAATTGGTCCAATTACTTCAGCAAGAATATGGGCAGTTTTTCTCTCTGAATAAAAAAGATCCAGGTAACTGATACTCTGATATGGGAATTTGCCTTTTAGATTTAGGTGATATGTCTCTAGGTGTGAATGCATACAATCTACTTTTATATGTATGCATTTTAGGGGACTAATTTTGCTCCTACCTAGAGTTACTACTGATTATCTCAAGGCTACAGCAAAGGGTTAAGTCCTAACTTCAAAAGAGATGCCTACTTCTGCTGGGGGCCACAGAGATAAGCAAGGATACCAAGATTTTCAAGTTTAGTCCCTGTACTGAAGGAACTGGATGGGCTCACCTGTTTGGAAAAAAAAACCCCAACAACCCACAGCAAAACAACCTTGGGAGAAGGCTGGGCACAGAATCAAAGTCCCTTTGGAATGAACTTATGACAGCTCTGCCCATGAATAAGCAGGCTGCATGGAGTTGCTGAAAACAGAGGCAGGGATGCCAAAACTGAGGATGAAGAAATCTGTGACTGATGCCATTTCAAACTTGATGATGCTTCTGCAGTTGGTGCAAGAGCAAGCAAAAGCTGTTCCTAACTGTGTCTTTAGCCCCAGTGAAGAAGATAGTGTACACTGATCCCTGAAGTCTGAGAAAAAGGGTGAAGAATTTGGTCAGATACTGGAACATCCAGTGGGAGATCCCGTGGCCCTAGAGCAATGGCCAGGAAGATAAACAGAGATGTTTTGTCTCAAAGAATGCTAAACACTTGGGAGACCATTTTGCTAAGAGGGAAAAAGACTATATATAAGCAAAACCTAATTGACAGTATTGAGAAACACAAACAAGTTGTCTCTGATTTAACGAGGGCTAAATTTACTTCAGCAGAGCAGAATGACATTGTTTCTAGAGGGTAAATCATGTATTCCTTTTTTTCTGCTTTTATTTGGGAAGTTTTCATGGGGTGTTTGAACTAATATGTTTCATTAGAATGCATTCCTATGTATCAACATTTATTCCCATATACTTGGTCCATAACATCTCTGTAGTAAAAATAAAGTAGAATAACAAGTTATTTGGTTGTGTTGAAATACACTAACCTATTCTAAGAAGCCCCAGCAAATATTTTAAACACTGTTTACATAAGATGCTCAATTGTGTTAAAAATCTTTCTTAAAATATGCTCACACGTATCATAACATCATACTTTTCTTGATACAGATTTATTTATGGTACCTACTCAGGAATCACTAGCTGATCCTGCAAGCGAAGCGCTTTTAACTGGAGCAGCTTCTCTGTCTCTTTGCAGCTCAATGATTGCTATTTCAGACATCTCAGCACACTGTCTTCCCCCGCTTCTCATCATCCTTCTCATATTACGTATCCAGTGTAAAACTTAAATGCAGAGGCTCAAACGTAAGAGTGAATAACCTCACCAAACATACATGTGATAGTAAGTGTACACATTTAGTGCTTTTTATGAGAACTGTTGTAATACTTCTAAATTTCAAGTGCAGGGCAGAGAAATCCATTTGTATACACCCACTCATAAGTGAATGCACTTAGCAGACAGCACATAGGTACTTCTAAGTTTTCAGCTACAAAAGAAATGCATTTTGTAGTATGGTCATAAAAAATGCCACAGCAATGTTTCCAGCTATTGTTTCTTCTTTTTTTTTTTTTAATAAACAAAATACTAGAGAAAAGAAGAAAGTCCAGACATACACACACACACACACACACACAAAATCATCAAGAAATGATGCTCCTATAAACAGTATGGTGCCAAAATTAGCAAAAAAAAGTTTATTACAATGCATCAAAATCCCAAATCAAATGTTACTTGATGTTGTCCATAGAATTTAAATTAGTATAAAAAATCTACAAATGCATCAGTCAATTGTTGTTTGCTTCCATCACTTCCAAATTATAGTTTCTGACCCTGCCACTCATTTTATTTACTCAGCCTGAACTATTTTTGTTTCGACTCTTCTTTATGCATATTTGCTGATTTAATTTAATCTTCTGACTGTCATTCAAAATGTTCATCCCAATACATCTTGTGATTTATGCAGTTTGATGCTTTTACATGCTGAACAACCGATAATCAGCCTGCTTAAATCTCTCGCTGTTCTAACATTTTTACACTTTGCAAAATCAAAATTTTGCAGCAAGGCTGCTGCCCATATATCCCCATTCAGGTAAAATCTGTTCTGCTTCATGAGAAGACAGGGACAATATCTAGCTTTGAGGACACCACTGCCTATGGCAGCTTGCCCTTGCAACAGAACCTCTCTGTGAGGCTGCCCTGTCATCACTAACTAAAGGGCTACACAGACTGAAGTGGTCTCTCCTCAGCCAAAAACAAGGGCTTGCAGAAAAAATGCAGAGGAAGGAGACAGAGATTCTCTGTTTCCATTCAAAAAAAAGCAATAAAGCAAGAGACATTCAGATCTTCAGATAACTTTCTCAAGATCTGATAGGAGTGCCTCCTATGCTGGAATGGTGGTTTGCTCTATCTCTTCCTGTTCTTCGTGTCTTTTCATTACAGCCTAATTCCAGATCTTTCAGGTTTTTCTTCCTTGCTCTCTCCAGCTCACATGCTTCCCTTCAGGGTCCCCTCAACAACCACACAACCCCAGGGAGTTACCTTGACTGACTGCTACCATGCAGGTTACTCCTGCTGGGGGCTATCTCGTCTCCTTAGACTGGAAGTTCTCTGGAGCAGAGACTGTCACCACTCCGTGCCATACAAAGCCTAGCAGAAAGAGCCTTCTTTTGTTCAGTCCTCTGGAACTAATGTAATAAGCATGAGTATCTGTCTACACTCATCTAGAGGAATACCAGGACTGTATGAGAACAAGAACAGGTTCAGCTTTCATAACGCTGAAAATGTACAGTTATATCCATGGAATTTCCAGCCACCAAAGAGCATGAAACAAATGGAATGCTTAGTAGGAAACAGCAACCTGACTTACTTTGCTCTCTTGGCCATTTCATTGCCATCCCATCGGGGGCTGTATGGGTAATTCTTCTGGGCCTGGGAGTACAGCTGGCCACTGTTAGTGAAGTGGTAGACGGACTGAAATGTTAGGGTCGGTTGGTCTCGAGGAAAGTACAGGGGTAGGTCAACTGCAATTCAGGAAAAAAAAAGTCATTAAAAAATACACCAGTGTATTTTTTCCTTTTTTGTTATTGTGAATATATCAGACCATTCCATTGGTTTAAAGGTGTCAGAAAAGGAGAAACTCATGGTTAGTTCTAAAACATCCTTCTGCATTTCTTGTAAGTAATGATTCTACCCTATTGCTGTATGGGACACTTTGCTTTACCAAAACACTTTTGTAAAGTACATGATTTTAAAAAAGTTTAGCTTGTGCATTGCTATGTTAATCATAAAATTTCCACCAGGATTATTTAGTTATTAAAAAAAATTACTTTCATAGTGAAATCTTCCCTTTTAAAAATTCACAAAATACATTCTGTTATGCTTTCCATTAAAAAAACCAAATTTATTTTTATCTGCTTTAACCAATTTATTTTAGTGTTCCCATGAACATCAAAAGCATTATCATTCTCATTTTACAGCTGTCTGTGTCCTAAAGTGGTCAAACGATTTGATATAGAATGTAGAAAAATTCAGTCATATGAGCTGGAAAAGATTTCAACTTGCTGTCATCTGCTAGACAAGAAAACACCCACAAAAACAGAAACACACTGCGAAGTCATTAATATCCAAAATATCTCACTAAAAATAAAAATCAGAACCTCTTAGTTCCTTTGCGTATCACTGTCTCATGATCAGCTAGGTCTGGTGGAACAATGAAATAGTCTACAACAGTTAGAAACTGTGTATGTTTCCATGGTCAGAAACAGTTTTTAACTTTTTCATTGTAAGAATTATAGTTTGTATTTTCTTGGTCTACTTTTTATTTCAGGAGGCTTCAGAAATATGTAGTTAAATTGAGTTATGACAAGACTTGAATTACTAATATTAGATGTCTAATTTAACACCCAAATTAACAGAAGAATGTGCATTTCTTTTAAAGGTGTAGGCTTCATTTATAAAGCACCTACAACTGTACTTTTTGCTATCCTCCAAATCACATTTTTTAAAATTCTGTACAGTGAAAGAACACTGCAGTGGAACTGTATTTTAAATACTTCCAGTGATTCCAGCACTTCTTATGAAATCTCTGCTCACAGACTGAGGTATCAGTGTAAGGCAGGCTTTATTTTCCAAATTCCATGCTATCATCCTGCTAGTTCCTTCATTTTTCAGTTTATCTAATCACATCTAAATACTCAGATGCGCATCAGCTACACAGTATCTCCCTTTTCCCTAAACTACCCTCCAAGCTTTAGGAATAAAAGCGTTTGTATCCATGAAGCACACTAAACCAAATGTGCTATTCCAGCCACAGTCCCAAAATACAACAAATCCTCCCGTGGAGGACCAGCGCTTGCTCAGTGTCTGAGCCACACGTGACAGCTCCCAGAGTCCGGGTGACTCAGCCCACACAGCAGCTTCCAGCAGATATTTAAGCGCTAATGACATGGGCAGAGTTCTGCTAATTTGAGGGCAGATCACTGCTTTAACAAAGGTTAGATTCAAAGACTGCTCTGTCGAATTCCTCTTTATAATGTGATTACTAAATAACAACCCTGAAAAAACATTGGTGTAACGTGGCCATTTATCAGCAAGCAAGCTGTCTCCTCCCCTCGCAAATGCGGCGTGCGCCTCGGTCTCTGAAGGACTCCACCACGGAAAAGAGAAAAGAAACAAGGAGACTGATTCTCTGTTTTAATGTTATAAATATACTACTTCAGCTCTGAGTGCTTATACTGTTTCTCTAGTGCATCTTTTTCCTTCTTAAGTACCAACTCCTTAAGAGAAACCAAGTCTGTATGCTTTTGTATTTTATCAGCATGTGAGAGGAATAACAAACTAGCAAAGTATTCAAGTAATAGTTTAGCTCTTCTACTTAACTTTTTAGTTATAACTTCCATTAACTTTTCCTTCAAAACTGCCATCTGCATAAGACACGCAAGCAGCAACAGTTTTTTCCATTACCTACAAATAAAAGTGGACTCTTAAGACAAAGTATCTAGCACTAGAAATGCTGTTTAAAATGGATAATCATGGCAGTGCTCTTGCTACAGCATTTGTTATTAGAAGGTACCACAGAAATACATTCTATTAACCAAAACCTGTATAGGAATTTTCAGGAATTACTTACATTATAAACTGATCACATAAATCAGATAATCAAACTAGATTCAAAATTGTGCATCCCACATCTGGACAACAGCAGCATTACCCTGAACTGCAAGTAGAGTTTTGAAAATTTAAACTGCCTTTGATTTATAACACTATCCTTCACCTGAAATCACCAAACTTCCAGTTTTCTAACCCAAGTGTTTCCTTAATACAAGGTGTGGATGAGTCCAGACGAAGTAAAAAAACCTGTCCCTAATTCTGGAACACAACCACACCTAAAAGACCAGTAAACAGGAAATAGCCTTGAGTTTTAAGTGTTATACATATCTCAAGGTAGCCAGCTATTATTTCAGCAATAGGAAAGGAAGGCAAGAACTTGCTTCCCTCCCAGTGGATGCCCGTCCATTGACACTGTTAGTGCACAGAATGAAAAAAATAAGCAAATACCACTGGTAATTAATGCTGGCAAGGTGTGTTGGACATGAAAGGTCAAATTCTGCCCATAGTCACACACAGTTTGTTAAAGAAAATTCTTCTTTTTACCTGGTCATGTGTAGGCAGTCTGACTCTCAATCTGTACATTAATACAAAATCAGATCTGCCTTCATGCAATATCTAAGGTGACAAAGGTGTTACTGTAATTATATGCAAGACAATATTCACACTTGGCCATGAAAAATGCATCACAGTTAAGAACAACACATCAGTTTTGTAAATTAACACCTGAACTAGGCAAACTGTAAAAGCCTGTGTTGGTTTGGCATGCTAGCTACCTAAGAACTACAAAAACGTATTCATGTTGAATACAAGTACTATTTCCAAATAACAGCTGACTCACAAAGTACCCTGGTGATATGTCTGCAGAAAATAAGCAGATGACTCATGTCTGTAAATTCCTGAAAGTACCAATAGACCCCTTCCTTAGTCATCTTTTGCTTGGATGCTGGGTTCACGAGCTCTGTAAACTATAATGAGAGATCTAGCTCTTAGTAGGACTCTCTCTCCCTTTTTTCCTCTCTTCTAAACAGCGCAAATTATCTCCCTAAAAATAACTTCATCTGCGTAAGTGAGTCACTTCAACTAGCAGGCTTATACAAGTCATGCAGTTAAGCAGTAATATTTGGTTATGAAGGTAAAAATGCTGCTGTCAAACTCAAGATTTAAAATGAAAATTATGTCAGAGGAAGTCCCATTTACCCCTTCTCTTGCAGAAATAGAAACATTTCCTTTGGAAGATTTAAACAATTAGCTCATTCAGGAAAGTAAAGCTTTCTAATTTAGTTCCATGCTCGAAGTAATTTAAATCCTATGATTTCTTACTTTGGCTCTCCTAAGCATCACACTGTTAATGTAAGAGGAACTCAAAGAAGCAGACTGGAGAAAGAAGTCAGTAAAACACTGCTTTCTCCTACATTACAATTTACAGATAATTTTTTAGAAGTCAATTTTTAGACAGCCATAGTGTGGGGAAAATCATGTCTTTATGCAAGCTCTACATGAGCAGAACTTGGAGGGCTGTTTATGGGTAATTAAGCATTGAGTAAATTCTTCACTGATTGAACCCTAATTTTCCCACACAGTTCATAAGAAAGCAAAAGAAAAAGGACTTGCTTGTTGAGAATGAGTCATGTTGTAAAGAAACTTAATTACAGTTTATAAATAGTTGAAGTTGCTCTCTTTTTGAAACATAAGAAACTATCTAGAAGTAACACACAAATTTGCTTCTCTTGACTTAGTATTTAATGCATATGTATATTCAAAATATAGTTATATTAAAGCCAAAATCTTGGTTTATTAATAACTAACAAACTGTGCAATGCATCTGTAAGGTTGAATTGTTCATTTTCTTAAAAAACAGCAATCTGAGGCTTGGAACAGGTTACCTAGTTTGTTCAGCTTACGTCAACAACTACAGAGTTGATTTTGACTATCTTATTAATTTTAAAGTAGTATCTTTAGCATCTAAGTTTACAACTCGTTCAACAGGATATGAAATGCGGAAGGAATGTCTCAGAAAAAGCTTGTACCAGTGCTGCTACAGGTTTTCTGAAGGAGAAATGCTCAGAAGAAAAGGGCAGGTTTACCACAGTGCCCTCCTCTCCACCCTTAAGCACTGGGAAAAAGAGACGAGAAAATAAAACCACGCTTGAAATGCATGCTGACCATTAATATATTTCAAAGCACTTAGACGGTAACACTTAAAAAAATTTCCATATACTGTTCTAGGGAAAAGGTTTATTTATCCTTTGTATGGCACTGGATAAATCTAGGTATTTGTTTTCACAAAAGCCAACATTTACTCACTGAATTCATAGTTTTAATCCTTGGATGCTACTATACTGGTTATCTTACTAACCTTTGGGATGCTTGAATGTGCAGCAGTTTATTACACCTGAAATTTGTTTTGCACGCAGGAACACTGCGTGATCTGGATATTTTACTGTTGAGATTTCTACTTCAACAAGATTTCATGGCCTGCACAACCTTAATTCAATCCATACTTGCTTTACGGAGCAGCCTTCAAACAGAAGATAACACAGTATTGTTTCCAGTTCTAAAGAGTCCTAGGCTGCATAGAGATGGCCAAAGGACACACTGTTCTGCCTTCTCCCATCTGACAGACCTTCTCTCTGCATTTATTTACTGCACAACACTGAAGCCTTGCTCCAATTAAATGTGTTCATTTCTGCATCAGCTTTTCAATGTGATGATTCTAATCATTATAAGAATGACGTTAGCTACATAAAATATTTTAAAAATGGTTTCACAGCACACTCACGAGTTGAGAGGTTCTTTAGGGATTCCAGATCAGGAATGAAGAACAAGGAAAGAACAGTTAACCTGTCTACTCATACTGAGTACCAGCCAGTGGGATGCAATTCTTCTGAGACTTAACAGTAGATAATACTTCATATAGCCAAACACAAGTCCTTCCAATGCTGACTGCCATAGTCGATACTTCAGAATCAATGATTACTGGACATGTGAGAAGCTTTGTTTAAATTATTTCACCAGAAAAACAAGAAGGATATGCCAAACTCAAATCTCCAGAGAACACTGAAGAATCTTAGCCTGATACTAGCCGTTCTCTTCTCGAAATTCCCTGACTCACTCCTTACTTATCATCCAGCTTTGGCCAGAGACTGCTTCTGCACTCAAGTACTTCTGATGAAGTAAGTAATGGAAACAGGAAACACATATTCCAGGCTCCAGAACTGCATTTCTGTCTCTTATTAGTACATATTCATCATCTTTCTGCTTGTGCTTTTTTTGGTTCACTGAATTTCACATTCTCTCTGCCTTACTTACAGTTGAGCTCACACTGCTGGGAAAAACAGTGGATTTAAATGCACTGCCTCGAACTGAAAAGTTCCTTGAACTCAGAGCTCTGCAGTTTTCATGTATTGATGTGGATTAGACCCCTGTGAATTTACAGTGCAACTCAGTGGCAATACATATACCATATTATATAGTATCACTTACACATCCCTCAAGCCCTATTTTAAAAGAAACTTCTACTAGATTTTCTGACATGACTTCTCCTATGAGAAAGCTGTTTCTAACAGCCTGTCCAAAGGGCGAAAAATCTTTACCTAACTTCAAGGGAAAAGAGCTATCTTCAGTTTTTACATAAAAATTCCAGTGCAGGCGGCCTTTCAGGAATCATACTGATCATGGTTCCTACAGAGAAACCTGAACAGATCCAGCCACAGGCATTTTGGGGACTGTAGTGTCTAGCACAAAGGTCCACAAGGCAGGATTTCAGGGTACTTTGCTTAGTGAATCTTTCCTTGACTCGTGTGTGCTAAAGGCCTTTAGTCTACATTCTACTGGCAAAAAATTTAAGTGGGAACTTGGCTCAAAACACAAAAAGAGTTACTGAATGCCACAGCTATCCTGTTTTGGTGTGTGATGATTTATTCTTGCAAGAATGAGAGAGCAAGGATGACAACATATCAACGGCATTAGTGTGGGACTTTAGGTTAACAGAGCGCAATCACAGGAATTTGAATTTGTTAAATATTATTAGGGCTGACATCCCTTCTGGAGAAAAACAGGTTCTTTGCAGGAAGATGCTATTTTGAAATCAACATTTCAAAATTTCAAATCTGAAAGGAAAAGCTGTTTATGGAATTTTAGCTGAGACACTTACGGCACTTTGGGTGTGTTGATAATCACAGCTGGTTTTAAAATAATTAGGTCTGCCCTTGCTATGGGAAATATCCACCCTATTGGCAAAGTCAACACTTGTACAGTAAATGAGTAAGATGATTTATGTACAAAATACTTCCAAATAAATATTATAGAAATAGAAGTAAATATGCTGAAAAAAAGAAACAACTATTTTATTAACAGAACATACAATACCAAACAATAAAAGATAAATCGCTGCAGGCAAAATGGAAACAATGAATTGTAATGGGTTAAACTATTCCGACACATTATAGAGTAGATTTTTTTAATTAGCTTTCTTTGTTTTGGTTTGTTAGTTGGTTTTGCCTGTTTGGGTTTCTCAAAATATAATGTAACCCATTTTTATTTGAGGAGGACTGGATGACATTTCTGTATCCACCTTATGGTTCTCCTTCCACTGATAGTGGGAACTATAATACAATCTAGGCACCAGTGGCACCTGGATTTATGATTACAATTGTTTTGATTTTCTTTCAACATAGGCATATTATATGGTTGTAAAAATATCCCATGTCTTTATTGTAACCTGTAACTTTTGGTTTTTAAGTACTCCATCCTTCATACAAACCAGCATTTTTTAAAAATATGATAAAAATAGTTTGAATAACTTAAGTTACAGTCATGTGCTGCAGACAGAGTATCTCATTATTTGTTTAGTTTTACAGAGAAACTAAACAGATCAAATCAAGATATTCTTCAAGCAGTTTCCAGCTATGTGGTCAAAGACCATGCTGAAGAGAGATAATCTGGAAACAGCTTTACAACATCTTGCTTTCGAGTGTCATTGCCCACCCCACCTATGCCATACTCTTATTAGACTTCTACAGCAAGACTGGACTACCTCCTAAAAATACTCTGTGGAATATCTCATAATTCTATATTAGGCCCAAAGAAAGGGTGTAATGGCCTTACAGGTCTTTTCCTTCTCTAATTTCTGTAATCATATTTATCTTAATTAAGAAAAAGGCTTCTTATTTTTACATCACCAGCTTCAGCTACTTACTTACATTTTGTTTTATTTTTACTTCAAATTCTCAAAGATCTTCATTCCCTCCTCCTTCCGTTTTTATTTTCTTTTATTGTTTCTGCTGTTACAGTTTCTATAGTAACTTCTCTAAGTGCTGATGAGATGGATGTGATTAAAAGCTGCCTCTTCTCCGTCTGAATTGTTTGAAGCTTGAAACTTAAATACAGTTGCAGTTGTTATGGGTGTAAAAAGCAAGCCATGCCCTTTCTTGGCACAGGCTGGTGATCACTGCAAAAAATATTCCTCTGCTTTCTGAGCAGAGATACACTGCTAATTGCTGAGAAGTTTTACATTACTTCCCAACTGGACAGGAATATTTCTAAACCATGTTTTTACCTGGAAAGCAGATGTGCAAAATCGTTGTCTTCTCTCACCAACATTTTATTAAGATTATGAGGCTTGCAAATAAGTTGTTTTTTCTGTTTTAAATGCTGCCTGGGATTTGAAAGGAAACTATTTTATTTCATTCTCACCTGTGGTCAGTGTATCATTATCCTTCAGGTCAAGAGGACCCTCTGCTCCCACACCTGCTATCCTGTTCTTTCAACCTTCGCTTCATGCAGGCTTACAGCTTTCAAATCCCAATCCAGTGTAATTCTATCTGGCCCAACTAGCCAACTAAGGCACTCCAGATATTTTTAAGTGCAGTACAGGCCCATTGCATCTTTTCACTCCTGAACATCACAATTATCACTTTTACTCTTGAAGCCACCTTGCACAGTTTTAAAAGCTTATCCTTCTATTACTTTTTAATGACCTATAGAACTACTTTGTGTGACATACTCTTCTATGATAGGCTTTCTAGACCACCAGCCATTTTTGGTGCTCTTTTGTGAATGCACCATTTGAGGATGATGTAAAAAAAACAGCAGGATCACACCCTTAAGCTTCAGGGACCAGACTTCTGGCTGTTCAGGGATCTTGCTCCTCCCATGGAAGACTCCTTTGGGATAATGGTCCTGGTGAGAAGATGGGCCCATGATGACCTCCTCCTAGCTCAAGAACAGTCTATCCTAGCGAGCAGAAAGGCAAACAATACCAGCAGGAGGCCTACATGGATGAGCAAGGAACTCCTGATAAAACTCAAACATAAAAAGGAATCACAGGAGATGTGGACGCTTCCTGAGCATGCAGAGACAGGACTGGGAATGTCAAAGCTGACCTAGAATTGAATCTGGGAAGGGGACTTAAGGACAACAAGATGGGCTGCTATAGGAATAGCTAAAGGATGACTAGGGAAAAGACGGGACTGCTGCTGAATGGGGCAGGGAGACTGCTGACAAAGGCAACAGAAAAGCAGCTTAAGCACTCCCTCCTTCCCCCATTTTGACACTTATGCATGTTTGTGACCAGTTCCATCTCTAAACCAAGGTGTATTCCTTATTACTCCAAAATGAATGATATTTATCTATTTCATAAAAGCTATTCAGCAGTTGCCTCTGTGTGCTATTGCCATGTCACATATGGATTCTTAGAAAAAATTTATTTTGGTGACAAAGAAATTGTCACTGCGTATAAAGAGGAAAGAGAGGGGAGAATGATTCAGAAAATGTTTCTTATCTTGATGCAGCTCTTATTTCTAGAAATTTCATATCTCTAATAATCCTGCGGTGTTGTGTATCACCCTGTTTCTTTTCTGAAAGCACTGCCTGTTATTGAACTCAGGACTCATCCAAGAGACTCCTGCTCATCATCTCCTTTCTGGACTGAAAGTAAGATATTTGCTTTCTACTTGCTGCTATGAGCAATTTTGAACTTGCTGTATTTCACACCTTTAAAGCAATTCTCATCTTAGAGAAAAACTATCTGTGTGTTACCAAAGCATGTAGACACAAACCAGATATGGAGTAAGAAGAATAAGCACCACAACCTGTACTCAAGTCCTGCCCCTGTCAATTACTTTTTGTGACTTAATCACTTGTTTTCAAAAACTGAGTGGATAAAATAGAATTATATTCTTTTTCCATGTCAGGTACTTTCCTGAGAATTTTAGTTATCTGTCATATACTTGGGCACATAGTAGTCATACTCTAGATATATATACCAAATAAGAAAAATCAACAAATCACTTTTCTGAAAAGTGCAATTTCGTAAGAAGTTATTACAAAACCTTTCAGTACATTTGTTAAAGTGCTTGTAGTTGCTGGAAGAACGTCAACTAATGTCTGCAGCAATATACTACAGTTGTAAAAGTGTTGCAAATACATGTGTTTCTCAGAAATTAAAAAAAGTAATATCCACAGAAAAATGACATTTTAAAATACCTTGCCAGTCCACCCACATCAGGCCATCTATAAGATTCTTATAAAGCCTAATTAGTATCACAACTGTTATTTCCAGTTTGTCCATACCAAGTTCTATGAATTGCCTGCTGTCCATTCTCCCTTTTTCTGCTATTACAAATAGGAACCTACAACTAGCTTATACTGAGTGACATGAAAACAAAATGAACACAGAGAAACAGAAAAAGAGGAAAAGAAAACCACTTGTCAGGTTTACTTGCATCCATTATGAATACCTATATAAAAAAAAAAAAAAAAATCTCATTTGGCTCACATACAAGTAAATACCCAAGGTGGAATCAAAGGAACAAAATGTTTAAAGTACTCTTAGTGTCAAAAATAAAATTACCAGCTTTCAATAAAATTTTCTACTAAAAAAATAAATCTACTTGGCAGTATCCCTTACAAATAAAGGAGAAAAATACACCATGGAGAAAAGTGATTAGCAAAAGACTCATTAATTTTCCAAATGCTACAATTCAGTCCTGTGATTAGCCCCTGTCTAAGCCCATGCCCAGTTTAGTGCAGAACTGTGTGCCTGTGACTCAGGCTACTTTTCCATCACACTGCCTGATCCACAGCACTGCAGTGTACCTGCAGTTTTCATTGACTTCAGTAAGCAAGATACACTTCACTACACAGGAAACGTCACAGAGAACGTTTTGCTTTGAGTGATTGAAAAAATGTACAAAGTTTTGAAGAAACCCGTCAGCTGAGGGTATATTTTGCTGTAGGCAGAACATGCTCTCAGAAACTTTCAAGACCAGATTCGAAGAAATACATGGAACCAACTAAAAGTACTGAGTCAGAAGAGAAGGCCACCAAAAAAAAGACACTTCTCTGCTTACTCTCAAGAGTAAGATCTAAATGGCTTTTGACTTTCTCCAGCCACTTTTACATCACTGGGGCTGATTGTTAATCTTCAGTTTCTCATTTAAGAATGAAATGACAGGATGAAATGAAATATAATATTTGCAGACTGTTTTGACCAGCACTGAACTTCTCATTCTAGACTCCTGAAATATTTATTTTGTTATGCTTGGCATTTCTACTGAACTATCCTACTTTCCTGAGAGGACCAGATACCACCTTTTTATTCACATGGTCATGTTTTCTTCTACCTTCTTTAGTTTTCAGAGTCATAAATTCCCATTTTCATTTAAGGAACAACGAGAAGCATAAAGTAACAGCACTATATAAGAAAGTCAAAACACCTCATTAGATAAAAGCTCACAGAAACAATCTAATGTAAATATTCCACTCAATACTTGGCCTATTTTTTTAGGACATGGCTCAGGCAGACAAGGTTATTTTTCCGTAACTTTTCTTGAAGAGACTGACAAATGTGTGCAGACCGCAATATCCAAACAAGAGTGCATCCGAAGCTGGCCTCGATAACTCCCACCAAAAAACCCTGAATCCAGAAGCACAAGTCCACCCAAAGCCTGATACTCATAGGTATAGTCTCCTCTTAGCCTATTAATGCTTTAGGTCCCTTGCTTGATTCTTTCTTCTGTTTCAAAACTTTCTTCTTGCTGAGATGCTGCCTGTTTCTGATCTATCCTCTGACAGAGACAACCACCAAACTGCACAGACAAGTAAAAGGGTGGACAAAAAGCTAGTTCAGTTGGCATTCCCATAGCAAGAAGGATCATCTATTAAACTTGAGCTTTTACATGACCAGCACTTTGGAACTCCTGGGTCAGTGGCATTATCCACACAGAAACTGAAATCCCTTACAGTTAGCCTAGGTCACTTCCAGCAAATGTTCCCACCAACTTCACCTTGACTGAGATCCCACATAAACTACAAATATAAATGCTGGCAGCCTTCAACATTATCCATCCCCTGAAACATTGTTCAGTGAAACAAATTCTTTTTAGTTTAATGTTTGTCCTTTTCAAAACATCTTAAACAACCACTAACTCAAGCAGTGCTTTGTTTACTACTGCAAACTGGTCCAGCTTCTGTCCATCTCCTTAGTGCTGATAACCTAAAAATCTTGCAAGATAAAAATTAATCTTCGGAAAGCCCAAATACAGGTTGCTTCAGAGTTCTACTCTAGTGTTTATACAAATAATGCTACTTAATTCTTAATTATGCACAGACAATGTAACTTGTGCTTTTATCTAATATTGATCTGGTTATAGCATCAATGGCTGGACTTGATCTTAAAGGTATTTTCCAACCTAAATAATACTATAATTTATGTATAGTATAAATACATAGACTGTATACAGGAACAAGAATACAAGGAAATATCTGTCTCCAAAAACTAATCATAGCTGATTTATAAACAAGAAGAGAAAGTCTATTGAAAACCGAGCAGTCTATTGAAGCTTACTTACAAAGCTTCATACTGAGACTTACTCATAAACAGTATCAGTATCAAAAGCAGTAAGCCTGATTAACGATTTCCTTTCCCATGTGGATGCATGAACTTCTCTAAATGTTTATTTCTTCTGTCTTATATTTGAAAGCACTTGATTAATTCTTAAAACTAAACCACTAAAGAAACAGTTCCTTTGAGTAGTCTTTGATCTAATATAATAACTCCACCAGCTTCATTAGGCTAATGATTAAGTTTGCAACTAGGTAGCTCCTCGGTGTTTTAAGGTAGCTCCAAACTTCAAAAAGTCCTGCTCTTCATTGTGTGACTGCAACACCAGTCTATTTTTTTAGCAGGTGAAATTGTTCTAAGGATATTTGGCTTTGGCAATTCAGAACTATTTTTCTGTTTCTCTCTTCTTTAACCCACTTTACTCAATAAAACTATTCTGAATAATTTCAACTTACTTCTAATGATTTTTGCTTCCTAGTGTCCAAACAAGTTTGTAACTCTCAATGCAAACAGTTGCAAAACAATGCCAAAGTTATTTTTGAAACCTCTAAATCCATCTTCTAAAGGAAATACAACTCATGTTAGTGTTCATAAATCTCACAATCTCAAATCTAAAATTTTAACCAAAATTTAGATGCCAATAAAATTTACTATAGGTCCTTTGATTTGCCACAGTGCTTGCTGCATACTGACCTATTTATTCTTCTCTAAATAGTTTACCTACATACTGTAGTAAATACATAAAGTAGAACAGTTTTCAACTTACTGCTATCTCTCCCAGACATTTTATTAGATGCTTGCTAAATATTCAACCGTAATATACATAGTTATGTCAGTGGTTAGGAGATGAAAGCCTACATTACTTCACTCAGGAAATGAAGTGCAGGTTTCGGTCCCTTCATTGCAATATCCTTCAGTGCATGGAACAGAAATGCTTTTGCAGTGAATTGTTCAACAAGTGAGTGATGCAATGGCTTACACAGCTAAGCCACTGTATGATTTCTAAGGCCACAGGGTTAATACATAGTGATAAACTATTCAGTTATAATTGTAGCTTTCCTGCCAGTTTAATTGAATACTATGAATATTACACAGTTAAAACCTGCTCTGTTATTTAGCAGAAATTTGAATTTTGATTCCCCTGAAATCAAAGTGATTCAACATGTATTAAGGTATATTATCCCACAGCACAAATCAAATCCACAGGAATTTTAACATTGATTAAATTAACCCAAATATATTGGGGAGTAAGAAAGGTAGGAAACCTTCAATAAGGCTGTACATAAAGAAGTGTCATCTCATAGAAGACGAGTGTCCAGTGACCAGTTCTCAGTTGTAGTTGAAATGTAAGTAAAGACTTCATGAGGACAATCTTCCCAAAGATACCACTTTAATTCTTTTTTTCCCCCCAGTGTGAATCATAAAAATATGATGGAAGTGTTTTCACTTCAAATTTCAGGTTTGAGTTTTCTAGACATCTTCAGGTCATTAATGTGTGGTAAGGTAATCTTAGGCGATGTAAGGAAAGGGATTAGTGAGACCATTTTTTATGGTCTCCATACAACACAGCGTGAAGGACTTCTCCCAACAACAGCAATCCCGACTTCCTGCATTATGAACTCTGGGAGAAATTTCTATGATGTCATTAAGACACTATTAGTTTTCCACATGAAAAGTTAGCCCACAATAAAAAATTACGTAACAGGAAAAACTCCAGTGGTAGAATGCTATCAAACACCAATGCTGTAGCTGCCCAGATTGCAACATAATAATTTTAAACATAAATAAGAAGTGTAACAATCAAATCTAAAGAGTAACATGACCGAATTTCCCCAGATCAAAATATCTTTGATACCTCTGAATTTCACCTTACCACAAGGAAAAACAGAAAGTGTAACTTAAGGTAATATGTAAAAGGCAGTTTCAAAGCCACATTTACTAATTTCCACATGAAGTAATTCCTATATATTTAAATTAAGAATGTCTTTTTGATAGCAATACAATCTTTATTTAAAAATTTTAAATGACAGCAAACCTATCTACATTGTTAGGATAGTTTTGCCCACACAGTTTCAGTCTAGGAATAACTTTTGGATCCTAATGACAATATGCTGTTGTTTCTTACGTAATGTATATTCTCTCTCGCTAAAGTATCTTTACAGTTGTTATTAATGCATTAATTCCTGACAGTTACAGATGATTTTAGGTATTCCTGGGTTGAGAACAATAACAACAATCCTTATCACTGACACTTTTGAAAGGCCAAGTTACAACAGTGAACTTAATCTTGAGTCAAAATATCAGAAAACATTCCCAGGACACTTCTGGCATTCTGTAAAGCCAACATTTCAGTACTGGTGTGCATCCTCTCCCCTTCTCCAGATACAATTGAGATTTTGTGTTTTCTAAATCACATCAAAAATAGATTAAGCACTGGATAAAAATAGCTAAAACTTTTAAATTGTTTCCTGTAATTGTACGTTTACCCTTTTGAACTTGTATCTTCAAGAGGATAGACATTTATGCCTGAGGCAGTGTGTTACTCACTGTGAACAAGGAAGCAAAAATCTTTCCACATCAGCAACAGAGTAAGCTTTGTGAATCCTTCTGCATCATATTCCACCACACCACTATATAAAAAAACAACAAAAACAAAAAAATGAATACAGTTTTTACCTTCTAATACTGAATGATGAGTACGTAAATTTTGTAATACAGGGATTCTTATTTTGTTTGTTCAGAAACGTCCAGTATTTGCTTTCTTTATTAACAGCTACAATTTTCTAGCTAATTGTAAACTAGATTAAACTTTTAATCTTAGTAATCATCCTAATTATGCTGTGGTATTGGAGGTTTTTACTCAAAGAAAGGCCATTTTCAGTTTAAAATAAACTTTTAAATGAAAGGGGACCTGCTACCACATCTGCATCCTAAATTGATAAATACTGTAGACACACAAATTCCCTATATCTTACTCAAATTAAGATTATTTATTATTTCTGTAGTAAGTGAGAGGGTAAAACTGAAAAAAAGAAGGGTAAGAAGAGTTTAAATTTGAAAATTGGAAAGAGTATATATAAACAATACAAAACATGAGATCATAACAAAAAATTCCATACAGAACACTTGTTTGATAGATGGATTAAAAGTTTCAACCACCAGAACCTAGTATTCTCTAAGTCTCAAACAGTATCAGAACTCATGAACCACAATGCAGATGTCCTATAATCACAGGCACACACCTGACCATTTCTATAATATAGTTTTCTCAGAAGAAAAGGAAATACCTTGTCTTGATAAGGACTGAGCTTGCACTGACTGTCTACTCGTATGTCCAGTTCAAGTCATTGTTAACTACTTATTGTTATATTAAATTTGGGTGCATGCTAGAAGCCACCTGTTTTCCTAGCCTCACTTGAGAGACCTGAGATTTGAAGGGCTCTCGAATATCCGTGTCATTGGCATCATTCCTTGGAAGCAGAAACCCCTCATCACGATTAGCTAAAGGCTTGGACTCCAGCTCAAGTGAGAATTTAGGAAGGAAACCAAAGTGCCAACCTTTCACAGTGCCAAGGTAGCCCTGATTAATTGCTTTCTGAGGCTAATTTGTCATCATGCCTGGCCACGGACCTTTCATCTGCAGGAATGCAACATGACCCACGAGCATCTTCTCTTGAGAGACAAAATAACTGGTTGGTGATGGGACCAGCTGGTCTCCCAGTCCTGCCTTTATGTGGAGCAGTGGTTTCTGGCTCTTGCAAGGCTTGGAACCATACCTGCTTCCCCATTCTCCCACCTCAGTCACTGCCTATTAGTGTAAGACCCCTCAAGTAATTTATTCAGAAATGAACACATTTCTTCTGTACAAAGAAAAAATCCCTTCTGTCCCTTTCCCATCATCACCTATCTTCTAGAAAAATCAGATTGGCAACCGGCACAGAAGTGAAATAATGCTGAACTACATTCCAGTACTGCTACAGAGAGACAATCTATACACATCATTCTGTGAAAAATGACTACATTTCATCTTATCCAGTGGACAGTGGCCACACAACCACAAACCATGAGCAGAAAATGAGTTTCCCCCACGCTACAGAAAAAACTCATCAAAAGAAAACTTACGTTCCAAAGTGACTCAGGAAAGCTGCAATGTACTCTCTTCTCTTATGGTATCCCTGAATAACATATTGTACCTTAAAAAATAAAGAAAACAAATCCAGAGCTATAAAAAGATTAAAAACGAAAAGCCCAGTTTGTCATATATTTCTTGTTAAGGAAGATCTATGTTTGCCATGGTAGTAGTTCTGAATCCTACATTTAGCATGATTTCCCTGAAGAATCCTAAAATGCCTTTAAAACAAACTCTGGATCTTGCACACAAAATATCTTGCAAAGAAATCTCTTCAATCACTTCTGAGTGAAACTCGGTCTTTCACAATAGATTGAAGCACTGTTTAACCACAAAAGACAAAGACTGGAAGAAAGAAATGCTCAGCCTTGCCTTACTAAAGTTTGAGTGGAAAGCTGTGATAGGCAAATCAGTTATCTGAACTGACAGTAGGCTAAGTGTCAAAATAACATTCTGCTTATAAAAGAGAAGTAAAAATCAAGTATCTTTCACAACTGATCTTGGGTGGTTTCTGAAGACTGCGCCTCCAACAAAATCTTCTGAACACTAAGCTTTCACTGGTTTCATGCTGACTCAGGGAGCCACCTACTCAACTGCGAGCATCAATTTCTGAGGCATTCTGGGTTTTGAAAGACTTCCATCCTGGCACAGACAAAATCCAACAATGCTAAATTTGGAGACTTAAGGCAAAATTCTCCTCACGCCATGTATGTTTTCTTGTTGATTTGCATGGCATTGCTTAGGAGAACAGTGTGAGCAGGCTTTGACCCATAACAGAAACAATGCATGTGTCATCAGGCTGCAAGGACATCTAGTTTACAACTGGTGACTTAGAAGTACTTACGGTATGGTTCTATATGTGATTCCCTGTGTAAATTCCTTTGCTTTCCAGAACAAAACCTAGCATTTTAGGAACCTTTTTCCCCCCACTGAAAAGAACAGGAAGAGTATTTTCTTGGCTATGGCAATACTAGAATTCCTTGGCTGGCAAATGCTTTCCTAAAATTACTGAAAAAGACTTGATACAACCATTGCTGAGAGCTGTCTTGTATAACTTAAATTCTATTTATAAATTGAAACATTTTATTTTATAAAACACTGTGATTATTTTGAAGGTTTTGTGTAGGATCTGAAATGTTATTTCAGGAAGAGGAAAACATACGATAAGTTTGCTTAAGTGACTTTGTTTAAGAAAGGATAAAAACAGTCCTGTGTGCTTGCAGATTTTAAAAACAGAAAGTAATTTTAACAGAAAACCACAACAAAAACAACTCTAATGATAGATTCCAACATAATTATGGAAACGCATTCTGAAGAACTTTTTCTAAAAGATAAAATTATTTTCTTCATTTAGACAATTGAAGGTAAAAATAAAATACAAATAGGAAGTCTGTAATACGCAAATTTCTAGATGTTGACCCCTAAGCCTTCTTTTGAAAATTACAATTAAATAATGGAGAAACTTTCAAAATACTATAATCATTCTTTTTTGTTCAAACAGTAAGCTAACTGGAACACAACCTTTTCAGCAACATTAAGTAGCTAGAACTGTATAAACATCCAAAGAAACTGCTGATTCAGTTCATCTGGAGGAAACATCTGAGAAGAAAAATCACGGAAAGTACTCAAAACCTACAATAACGACTGGGGTATGAGAACTTGCAACTAGAAAAATAATATGTGAACTACACATCTGTATTTACTAAAAACCAGTATACTACAATGCAGTGTTGTACAATACAGTAACATTTTACCCTAAATCGTAACATGGGGCACTAAGAAAAAAACTGCTCCAGGATCTGATCCCAAACTCACTTGTTTACCTAAAGGAGTCATTCTATTCAATGTCATGCTTAGGTGCTCAGCTCTTACCAAGAAGGTATAGTTCAGCCTAAGGATGCTTTGCTTAGAATACCCGGCAGAAGAACAACGATGTCTGTGGAAATGCAGGACAGTGCATAAGGGAAAGGAAAACTGATTGTCTGTAGCAGCTTACCTTGTTTGTTAGCAGCTGGCATACTTGGGGTACATAGTCGATGAGACAACCTCCACCAGGAAAGGCTGGGATGTGAAGGGCAGATGAACCTCCAAGCGCACTAGAAAAAGAAGTTCATTTAACGGTACATTACACGTACAGTCCCTGGGATTTAAAAATTATTTCTGCACAGTCCTCTTTCCCTATGCTTTAAGTCAGACGGCCACAAAGAAGTGTATTTTATGTTGTGGTGATAATAAAAAGTATTGGGTGATACCATCTATAAAAACAGATTATACCATGACCCACTGTAAATTAATCCCAGTTAAATCAGGAGTATCACTAATGCAAAACATTCTCTCAGGAAATAGCTTTTTCTTTGTGAACAGTTCTATTTCTTAGCCCTCCTCAGGAAGATGTGGAGTACTGTAGTTCAGATATCTTGTTAGTGGGGGAGGAGAGGACTTGAAGTTCTCAGCTATTCCAAAAACCACCTTCAGTCAAACCAGCTAAGAATAATCAAAATAATTGGGACTGAGGAGTAATAGATGGCCAGATGCAAATATCAGTCACATCATCTACTCCAGTTTTGGACTTCCCAATAGAACACAGATGTTAACCTACTAAATCAAGGGGGTAGTGGGTCAGAAAGATTACCAGGTACATGATGATGTAAGGAGGATGATGAAAGAAATGGGTTTGCTCAGTCTTCAGAGAACACTGCAGAGAGGGGATACTGAGGAGGGAAGTTGAAGGCACACTGGCCTTCAATTATCTGATGGAAAATTATAGACACGATGGAGTCAGAGGCTGCTCTGAAGTGGGGCTCAGTGGTGCTCCGTCCTCAGAGGTGCTCAAAGCTCAGCTGAACAACTGGCATGAGCTGCCCTTGCTCTGAGGAGTGGCTTGGCCAGATAAGCTCCTTCTCGCCAATCTACATTAGTTTATGATTATATTCCATGATTCTATGATTTTGTTCATCCCCAGTAGGAAATAACAAAAACAGGGATATTAATTCTGTCCATGCACATACTGGATATCTGAATGGTAGGAATCCACAGAAATAAGGTAACTTCAGAGATGGATTTAGGCAGCTTAGCCATTTGCCTTTATCAAAGGACAGAAGACTGAAGCACACCTGCTATTACTGAGTATAATGGCTTCTTTGGTGTGGAAAGATCTAACACTTATTTAAATCAGGCTGTATAAGGCAACAACTAGGTAAAGTCCATGCTACTTCCTTCTAGCAGTACAGACCTAAATCTTTCTTTATAGTCCCTTACCAAATCAAAATTTGCATTACACACTTTGGATTACATCATTCACTAACCATCCAGAACCATCTTGGACACCATTAAAAAGCTTCAAGAGCTAAGTTACTTTGTGTGGTCTCCTGTTTACATGCTGTTTCCATGACAAATTACACTGGCTAGAAAGAAAAGTTCTTCTCTGCAAAATAAGGCTCTTTCTCTCCAATGGGATCTGGCCTTTTATTTTCCTCAGTACTTGATAAGAAATCACTTTGGTAGGTACAAAGGTCTACAGTCATACATCCCTTTGAAGGAACAGAGCCTACATAAATCAAAAAATCCCAAACTCATAATGAGGTATATGGAAATCTGCTACTCAGGCAAAACAGTCTGGGTTTAGCAGACTGTTCACCACATGGAACAGTTCTGCAGGTCTGGATTTTGCATATGCAATGATGAAAAAAGAAGCCTTGAGTACACCACAGCTACATAAAAACACAAACAAACTTTTCCAGCAGAAGTAAGACTTGAATGGGATTTTTTAAAACAGAATTCACTTTCCTGGCTGCTACCCCCTTACTAAAATTACCCACATGAGAATATAATTTTGCAACTTGTGGATAGTTGAAAGCAGTGAGGTGTGACTACGAGATTATTAGAAAGTTGGAACATTTCTGAAACAGTAGTTTGTTCTTACAAAATTGAAAATATAGGGGGTCCATCGGTCTCTAACACTGGAGAATGGAAGACTTGTCCGTCCTGATATGTTACAAGTGGATTGTGAACCTTACTTTAAAACCCTGACTTTCAGTTTATTAAACTCCTTAAATATTATGTAAATATGTCCATAAAAGCCTCCAATCTCATACCCAGAGCAACTGGTAATGTCCATTTTGCATCCTGACTTGCCTCATTTGACATCAGGTCCAAGTTCCCTTGCACTATGGACATACCACTGAAAATGCTCAGATGACTGCAACAGGAATTACAGGCTTCTCTCTCAGTTACAATAGCAGGTATGAAATTAAGAGCCATCTCTAACAGACTACACATGCAAAAAAAAGCTTCCACTCCTATATCATCAACTTACAATACATCTTCCAGACTGAATTATTATGATTTGTGAGTAAGCGTTTCCCATTTCATCTGTATCCACCTCTTGAAATTAGCCATCCCATAAAAACGTGTTGACAAATGGAAATGCAGCCCTTCTCAAATGAAAAACAGACTGCTAAAAGGTGTGGTTTCTGAAAAAGAGGTCCCTCCACAGAAAGAAGGCTGGAATTTCTAGTATAATTATGCTCTGAAAACAGAATAAAGCTGTACAATATGTAATTTATGTTCTGTAGAAATAATTATGGGTAGGGAAAATTAAGAGTGGACAGGCTTCTTTGTTCCCTCTATTGGGTCAGAGAATCTGCTTATTAAATATTTTAATAAAATACTGCATTTGCACAGGAGCTTGCCTCTGACCATCTCAAAACTGTCTATAAACATTTAGCAATTAAGATTCATCTGCCTTATTTAACGGATATTTACCTTTTATTTTTAAACATGTAAAGAAGCTATTGTTCAGAGTTTGATTTGACTATGCTGTACTACAATGCCTCTGTCATGTTAAAGGAACATATTTGCAGTACCTCACAACCCTGAGACCAGGCAAGAGGCCGTAATAATTCATTTGACTTATAATAAACCTGTAAATGAAGAAAGAAGAGACTTACACAATGTCAAAGAAGGACCTGAAAAGGTGCAAAACGGAAACAATTAGGCAAGGGAATGTCACCATGCAGCTCAATATCTAAGGCTGCTTTTTGAGGTACCTCATAGTTCAATCAAAAAAAAAAATGCCACACGAAGTGCTGTAAGAAGCCTTTTGTAGTCAAGGACATTTCATTTGCCAGAGTATTTCATCAGCACAAGCTAAATATTGCCGTATGTCAAATCTGCTTTCCAGATAGTTGGGCCTCTTGGAGCATAGCTCTTATACACCTCTGTCTGCAATCAAGCTTTCCTTCTCATTATCAGTGTTATGCACCCCTTACAAAAAAGCCTCCATGTTCATTTTATCAAGACAACAAAAAATGTTAAACAAAAACCGTCAAGAAGTATGATGAGGAAGTTGTTTTTAAACACAGACAACTGATCCCCTACAGCTGCCAGAGTAAAGCTAGTTTCAGCACAATCAATTGAATTGTGTTTGATTTTTACACTGTTTTTTCCAATAAACTGCTACTTTTTAAAGGCTAGAATTCTAACAGTCTGATATTTTCTATAATTTTAACAATTCACAAAGCTACAGTCTTACAGGATGCTATTTCATTTGGACTAGTACCAGATGAAGATTAAAAATATGGTAGATCTACCTGTCTCAGGGAGAAGGTTGTACAAACATGCTGGAACAAAGACCTGTTGGCCTCAGAATTTTATTTGCTTGCTCTTACTCTAAACCTACTCAGCTCTGCAAACCAACTTCGTACATCTCATTTTAAGACAGAGCAGAGACTCCTTTGCAGCAAGGCCCTGTCCTCCTGGGTTTCCAGAGCCAGACACAACATGGTTCTGATCCATGGTCTGTGAATTAAATTGGATTTTGTGAGGAACTCACTACTGAATACAACAAGTGCAGTAGTCACCCTGCAGTAATAGAAGTTTTGTTCTGTGACACGCTGAAATACAAGTTCAGAAAGGGTAGCTGGAGTATATTTACATTTCTGCTGTTGGCTGACGCATTCCAAGTGACTTGCTCTGTCTGTCTCTCAATGGATCTATTTATTCAGGCCAAAACACAAAATGCAAAATTCTTTCCCATTTTTGATACCTTAAAATTAATTAAAATGTCTTTCTCAAGAAATGATCCTCAAAAAATGGCATAGCATTAATTCACAAGTTTAGAGAAGTGACTGCTTTTGTTCTTGAGTATTTATGTGTAAAGAACGAGTTATTTGCCCTTCCTTAAAAGCATCACTTCATTAAAGAAGAAGGGTACTTCCAAGTTTCAAGCTCAGAAGACTGGGTGCTTTAGCAAGGCACACTTACAGGCATGTAGAGAGATGCTCTTACTCCTATCCCTACCCTCTTCCTTACAACTCTTAGGACCTCCCTAGTTCCCCTAAACTCTTTCATCGACATCACCTCTTCCCTGCAATTCTTTTTGCTTCCCTCCTTCTCCAAAGAGAAAAAAATGCAGGTTTCTCTAGATTGCTGGGAAACTTTTGAGCTAAGTCTGAAAAATGAGAATTATTTCAGACTACCCTCTACATCACAGTTTAAAAAGTTATGTGTTAACACAGGTTATGCTACTACAGCTAAGTACCTGTGCACACAAAATACAGTTTACATTTTGTGCCCCCCACCTTACCTGTTCCCATTCCCCATTTCAAAAAATTGCATAAGCTTTTCTATGAAACAAGTATCACAAAGAAAAGAACATTTACAGAAAAGTTATACTCTTAAAAGAAGGTACCTTACCCAACAGGAGTTTGGGGTTTTTTTAGGGTGAGTAGAAAATGTGTATTTGGGTAAGGAGGTCCAGAATTGTAAGAAGAATCATGTTTATCCTGAATACAGTGTGACATAGCATTAAAGAGTTTTATACTAAAAGAAAGTGGTACAAAATATTGACTGCACTCAACATTTCTAACTCCAATATGTTCTTTCTGAAAAACACACAAAATAGGGAAACAACAAGTTCAATGATTGTGAATGATAAGAGTTATAGATTCATCTAACTTTGAAAATGTAAACAATTAAAAACTTTGCCTCTGAATGGAAAGACCTTTTATATGGGCTTAAAGTAACTACAAGCTTTTCTCTCAGTGTGGCCAGTGTTAAAGCATTGTCAAATCTATGTACTAGTAATGGAACACAGACTTTAAACTTTATAGACTTCAGCCCTTTATTTTACCAAGATACACCCTATTTAACTCTCTATAATACCTGCTGTATTTTGAAACTGAAGCACACTTCAGACCGACACGAGCATTTAAAGGGTTTATTGCTCATGATGGCTATATCCAAGAGTAGCCTAAAGCATGTGGAAAGAAATTCCCTTCTTTTTGCTCTTTTTTCCTATTTTGAGAGGCATCTTAAGGGCTTTGATCTCCTTCCGTGTTCTCTTTCTCCTTTGTTACTGGAGTAAATAGTTGACTTTTTTTTCTTTTGCAGTTTCATCACTTTAGTACATTACACCATTTGGCACAGGAGACACAAGGAACCACATCAAATAAAAGCACGTGACCACAAAAGCTGCCTTACCAACCATGATCCCAGATTTGCTGTCAGTTTACCATTTTTCAGACTTGCCTGAGTGTAACCAAATCCCTCCTATCACACAAACAACGTGGTGCTTGGCAAAAGTCTTAGGACAGTGCTTCGATCAGCAACACAAAGCTTAGCAGTAAAATAACAGAACATTTGTACTGAAAAATTGGACAGTCTAGGTTGGAGACAGTATTTTCTTCCCTTTCTTGTAATAGTCCATTTAAAGCAAACATAATTAACATACTGCTTGTCCATTCAAATCTATCACAAAGGGAAGTGTGTCCAAAAAAATTTCCATTATATTTTTAAAGAAACAATTTTTACTTAGAATTACTTTCACTTCAACACTGGTAAAATAGAAATGTATGTTTTCAGCTAAGAGATATAATCTGAGGCATCTATATTATTCAGTGTACAGAAAAAACCCCAAATCAATCACAAATAGACCTAGAGGGAAAACTATGCCAAATCTACTTATCTGAAGAAAGAATCCTGGTCAAACTCAGACTCAGCATCTGGCCATTAGAGCTGAAAGGATGATACCATCTTTTTTTCCTTGACCTACTAGAGGTTCAGAGTAAATACCTCTGAGCTTGTCCTGACTAGTGACTGGAAAAGAATACGAAATAATCACTGTAAAGAGCAAAAACTAAAACCAGAATGTATTCTAGTTTCACAGAATGTGCAGAAAACTGCAAGTCAGACTTACTGAGCTTTATTTAATTTCTTCTGCTGACTCTGTATGTTCTAGCATGTTATTTCAACCATTCTGCTTCTCTGCTTGCCCACCTATAATGTTCAGATGCTTATACTGAAGTACACGGAAGTTTAATCATATTCATAGAATAGTACAAAATTAGTACAAAAGCTGTGGGATGAAATCATCTGTAAGCGCTAATAAATATTACGTTTGGGTTATTCCAACTGCTGTATTCTGCTGCAGGTAAAATTGTAAGAAAGAAGCAGTTGTCTATAATGTATTAGCCATTTTAGACAAGTGGTTATACCAAGGAAACTTACATTAAGTGTACAGATTCCAGGTTCTACCAGTGTTTAGTCTATCAGACTTACAGGCAACCCATAGCTAGAGTGATTCAATACTGAATGATTTGTGGGGATAAGAGCTCTGTCCCCAGGATTCTACTCCTTCTCAAAGAAAGTAACTCCAGAAGCATGAGATTAATAGATGGTTAACCCCATAATCACATTAGAATATGTTTCTTTTCATCCCTTTACAGTACTCAAACCTGGAGGGAGAAAGAACAGATACTCTTGCAGTATCAAGTTTTTCTTACTTTTATATGATAGCATAAAAATCTGAAAATATTAGTATTTCCTCTGTATTTGATAAATCAGTACTGAAAGGATTTTTCCCTTGCTTAATGGGTCCTTACACACAGAAAGGTTCTGCATAAAGGGGACTGCCAGATTTCTACTGGTGTGTTGAGTGAGTGAACACCTGGGCTGCCAGTGCTGGAAAAGGGAGTTCTTCACCATCCTCACATCTCACATTCTCTGAAGAAACAACACCACGAGAGGGTAACACTTATTACCCAGCTGATGGGACACTTGATGCCACACAGTGGTACCACTGGGCATACAAGCACTCTGCCTACAACAGGCACCACGCTGCTTTCTTCTCTGGGTGACAGGACCCACTTTCACAAACTGACCTGTGGCTTACAGCAGACAGCTGGGCAGGCAGCCCAGCACAATTGATTGCCCGCAGGCATCTCCATCAGACCTCAAGGCACAAACCTGAGGAAAAGTCCAAGCTACTGCAACAGAAATTTTCAGTGAGGCTTCAAAGTGTACAGGTTAACTTAACGGGTGTCAACAATATCACTCTATGAAACGGTACAAAAATTATGGTCACTTATTCATTCTGACAACATAAAAGCAAAAAGTATAAAAGCAATATATTTCAAACTGTTTCAAAGTATTAATATAGAATTGTTTCTCATAATACACTACTAACAGGTTCAAAAAGAAAATATGGAAAGTTCCACAGGCTATAAAAAGAGTGTGATTCTCTTTAAGGCTAAAAATTTCTGACATGTTGTTTTTGTGTTTCAACTTACCGAACTGATGCCCCCCTTAGTTTTTCTGCAAAAAAACCCCACCAATAGCAACGTGTATTGCAAATGTACTATACTCAGTCAATTGGGGCAGATAATGAGATTCCCTAACAAACAACAGAAGAACTGAATTTAGAGACACTTCTTACGATATCAAAAAAAGAACTTCGGTGTACCCTTTCCCCTCCCCCTCAAAAGGTACTGCTTACTAGTATTAATTCCAATTAATAATATTAATTTTTTTACTAAATAACAATTTATTAAAGAATATTTACAGGAAACAGATATGAGAAGCCCTGAATCAGTTCCTAGATGTCTCACAGTTTAAACAGGAGGGCATGGTTCCTGTCCCGAAGAACTTCACAGTCCAGTATTTCACGCTACACTGCAGAGAGAGGAACTGAATGAGAGGGTAGGAAGTACACACATTGCAGAAAGGAGACTTAAATTATTTCCAAAGCAATTTGCTTATTTCTTAAAGGTTGGCAGCAAATTAAGAGAAACCTGAGTGAGAAGTGAAGAAACGTCAGAGAAGATTTTCACAAAGAATTCAATGCAATAAGGAAATAACAGCAAATGAAACTCCCAAACAACCAGGAAAGGTTGTAAGAAAGAAACCCAGACAAATAGAGCAGCAGCAAACATCACTGAACAGAAAAGGTAGATAAGATAAGCAACATGGGCAGATAAGTAAATAAAGAGAGCACTGTGCAGTCCTGTTCTGTTTTCATTTCCGCAGAAGTTGAAAACTGTATAAATGAAGATTAAAGAAATTAATTAAGATGCCAAGAGAAAGACCGTGTAAGTCTAACCCTCTTCAATTTTCTTCTGTAAGGATCTCAGGAAGAAAAGCAAATGTGAAAGGGGCTGGAGACTCGTCTCAACTATGACAAAATGAGATTTTGGCTGAAGAAAAAGTCAATTGTAACTGAATTGTAAAACTTTTCCATCCTGCACTGGCTTGAGATGCCAGCATAAACCCAGGAATTTATTTAAAATTATGCACCATCCCAATTTCTCCTTGTCATGAACTGCAAAGGAGAAAAGCTGAATCCATTATACAAAATTTATTTTTCAAATTCCTATTCTTCAGAAAAGTAATTTTAATGGCATTACCTGTTTTGCTGATATATTTATAACCACCTAAACTGTGAGTATATTAAGGGTCTTCTAAACAGCAAGTAAAATAATACTGGGCATTGGCTCTTCTATTTCGAAGGAAAAATGTAATGACTTGGAAGAGCTGTGTCAAAGGAACTAAAAATGGTGTAGCATGAGGACGGGAGCTAAGAATTACAAACTTTTGCATAAAAAAGAAAGAGAATACTGGAGTGCTGGTATGCGGCAGGCAGTATTCTCCTCTGAAACAATAGCACCCAATAAATTAACAAAAGAATCTAGGATTTATTTATTGTAAGGATCCCTGGAAATTCCTCTCTGCACTGAAGCCTGGGTGGTATGTTACACAGTGCTCAACAGCATTTAAGATATGGATCTACTCTTTTATAATCCCCTCTGCTTTAGTGATGAAGATCTCCCAAACAATTCAATTGAACAGAATATTTATCACGAATCCATGTACACCTTCTTTTATTATCCATCAATGAAGTGGATAAAATAAATTAATAACTGCTCTAAGATGGTATAAGTTACATGTACAAACATATGCCCTATCTATCTGTAATTTCTGATCACTATTCCAGCATGCATTCAATAACATCCAGCTTACCATATTGTGACTGTTCACATGGCAGGTAATTTTCCAGTACTTGTACTAAACCCAGTTAACCAGCAGTATCTATCACAAAGCAGGAAAGAGACTCTCAAAACCTGCATGACTCTATTGCCTTCCCTGCCTACTGTTCTTGCCTTTTTCTGAAGAACAACAGTCATTTCCTATAACTTGCAGCCTTTTATGTTTTGTGATTGCACTTGCTCATATTTGTTCCCTATTTTATTTATGTTCCCTAATCTACTTGCCAAATTACAGTAATTATCTCTTATTGTTAATCTTTTCCTATATTGCTTAAGGTCCAACACTTCCAGTGACATAGTCATTTTGTAGAGCATTTATTTTTTGCCTCTGTGCTAAAACACTGCTGTGTTGTAAACTTCTCTCACGTAATTTTTTTCCATTCTGCTTAGGCCAGACAGTAATCCTCATTTGTGAATCTCATCTATCTGGAGAAACATTTTGTGTGAAACATCCTGTCCCTCTGCATCATCAGCATCACAATTAATTAGCTTACATGAAGAACAAGAAATACATACTGAGAGGGCAAGAAAACTTGCAGAAAAAAGTCAGAAAGGAAATGAGAGCAACATGCTGGAAAACTTCTGGATATGAAGCTGAGCATTTGGGTCATCGATAAGAATGCCTGAGGGAGACAGAAAGTTAAAGGAGAAAAATGTTTTTCTTTCATACATCTGGCTTCTGACACTGATTTCCATGTGTATGCAGCATGATTAAAGGGCATTCTTGCTCAGATCTTGAAATTGGCTTTATCTTATGTTCACAAATGATGTGGAATGCTACAAGTCTGGTCTGGTACTCCTGCTAAATGCTGGAAGAGGCCGAGAGCACTCCGGTTTTATGTAAGCCAAATGCACATGTGGACACAAGGCAAGAGAACATCAGTTTTTCATGTAAACACAGCCACTGTGGCTTGACAAGCTAATACGAACCATGTTAAACCCTTACTCATTTAACAAGGTGATATCAATCTGCTCAGACGGTTTTTACAGCCCCTTTCAGAGTCTTTACCACAGGAATTTGTGTAAGTCTGTTTTGTTCCTATGAACACAAATAATTCGAAATTCATCCTAATACATTCTCTTCAAAACAGAGGGAAGCAGAGCTATGCTCAGAAGAAAACACAAGCACTTTGAAACTCTGGTCTTACACCAGAAGTAACAAAGTTTCCTTCTGTAAAAAGGTAGACACAGGTCTACTTTTAAAACAGAAAAGGCAGAAAATAAACCCACAGGTTTAACACTGAAAAAATTGAAGCAGGGACCCCATACACACACAAGAAACTGGAAATCTCCTAATTCGTAACTTATAGCAGCGTTTAAGTTGGACAGAAGGTGAATACAGATATTTCCAGGATTTTGTTTACACTGATGCCTGGATTTTGGTCATGGAGCACATCCATTATAGCATGTGCTGCAAGGCAAAGACTGGAGCAAAAAATCCTTTTCACAAAGACTTTGCTTTTCCCAGAAAAGATCATGAACATGCATAGGGCACATCCAGACATCAGTCAGGCCGTGAGTCAAACACAGACACTTCCACCTCCTAAACCTTCATTAAAGCTGTCCCTCTTTCCCTTAGAAGCTGCAGATACTTATATGGCCACTGAAAGACAAAAATTCCACCTTAACATTAGTATACCCTATCACCTTTTAAGGATTTGATTATTACTTAATGTTTAAGACGTTGAGTGGTAAGATAATGGGATGGCCTAAATGGCATTTGCAAGTAGATGTATTTATGAATAAATATCAGATGCTTTGATAAATCAGCCTCTTTAGTTGAAGAATGACATTTTCAGAAAGATTGTCACCTTTTAAATAATTTCTGTTCTGTCTTTTAGTAAGACTGAAATATTAGGATTCTACATCTAGAACTGCTTCCTAAATAGAGTCTTCTCTTTTTGGAAATTATATTAAGGCTCTTGAGTCATACAGATATGCAAAAAAAGATCAGACAATTACCAAAAATAAATGCATTGAAACAGTACTACATGTCTTGTTAAAATACCTTTCACCCTAAAAATGCAAAGTGTTTAAGAACACATAATACAATTTGTGTATAGTGCTTCTACAGATTGCTTCAAATACATTAATACACAACCCTTGATACAATTTATGTCAGGGAATGAATACTACTGCAAGCTAATAAAAGCTGAGCAGAACTCACAACTACTTCAGATGCTGAGAATGACCAGAATTTCTCAAGCAAGAATTTCTCCTCAGCATCTTTCAAGGCGGAGTTTACTATTGAGTCATTTCAGTTTATCCCGAGTTCTGCCTTCCATCAACTAATAACACCACAGTGTCAATAAAATCCTTTGGATGCTAGTTACTCAGGCAGGTTAACTGTTTTCTCATTTTACAAAATTTAAAGAAGACATTGCACACTGTCTATGCTATCGATCTGTAACCACAGAAGTACATGATTTAAAACCGAGACAACTTCACAAGCTTTTTTTATTGTGAAGATCTGTCACTCATGAAGAGTTATTTTTGAATTGACTAAAGAACGGAAAAAATGAAACCTTCCATATTATTTAAATCTATAAATAGTATTTCAGAATTTTACTTTACCTGGGGCAGAAAAAGCTGTTTTGGGGCTCCTGCATGCTTAGGTTATTATTTTGTTGTGAAGACAGAAGTTCTCAGAAATCACATGATCTTCGCTTTTTCTACTATTTCCTGTCTTCAACATACAGGCCATCATTGGATGCTTTGAAGTGAATTATAATGAATGTGCTAGCTTATGAAGATTTTAGGTCTGCTGAAGTTGGGAGTAAAAAGAAAAAAAAAACTTTCTTTGGTTTTGTAGAAACCAAAGAAACACAGTTATGAATTTAAATCTAAACTTTCCTGTATATAGCCTGTGTTCATTTGGCTTCCTTCCTGCAAATGACTGAAGGCTTTTCCTTTAGTAACTAGTACTATAGTTAGCGTTTCTTTGGATACTGGTCATTTTTCATTTCTTTAAAAATCACAGGGGTTACATTGACAGCAAAGAAATCATCTCACACTTTCAGATTTTTTACCTTTCACTAAGACCTCAGGGTGATGATGCAATGCCAGGATACTATACATGTCCAATTTCACTTCAGATTAAGAGAATCAGGCATAGGGTTTAAAAAAAAATCAGCTGTTTTGATACAAATGAGGGAATGAGATTTGATTCTCTTTTACTGAGGTAAATTCTTATCCACCTTGGTTTAAAACAACAATGTACTTAGAACCATACGATTTGGATCTACTGTACCTAATATATTGTTTTCAAGCTAAAAAGAAAGCAATAGTAAGATGAGAGTCTTTAATATCATTAATCTACTTCTGACTCCACAAAGGAGAGCCAATCCAAGAACTTCTCTTATTTCCTTTTTCTTGTTTGCTGCTTCAAACTTGGCATTCGTATATCCGGGACACAATATGCTATTTATTTATTTATTTCAGTTACTACAACCTTGGTCACATAAATTCTTACCTGAATGTCTCCTCGATAAAATGAGATATTGCCTTTTTACTCCTATAACCACCTGCACCTCATACGTAAGTTCATATACAAAATGCGTAATAATAAGTCGACACTTTTTTCCCCCCAACCCCCAAAAGATTCACAATTTCAAAGTTTTGGTTCACACATCTACAGTAATGTGATCCTCTTCCTCACATGCACTATAATAACATAACATTACCAATGTTAATGTCATACCAATATATGGACATGACCTAATAAAGGTTGATGAATTACTTCTTTATGAGTTTTATGTATGTAAACATCAGCTATAATATTCCATGGATGTAATCTCTATATTTCTTTTATTCCTGACTACCTGCCAGTCAATGTTTACCTATCTGTATTTGCAGGAATCAGGACTATTCACAGGACAAGTAAGAAGGAAGTTCACGAGTAGCACAGTAACAAAGTCTGGTTTCCAGTGGACTTCTACAACGCATCAGACTGCCTTTTTACATGGGCTGTGTTAAAGCCACAGCACAGCATGAGTTCAGTCCTTATAAACATCAGAGAAACCACACTGGAAAGATGTCCTAAATGCCTTTCCCAAATGAAAAGCTTCAAATGCTGTTCATGCCTTGCAAAACATCAGAGAATGCATTCAGGAGAGGAATCTTGACTGAAGAGAGGTTTTTTACCCCTGATGTTTAATAAGGCATGAATTCTGATTGAAGCACTTCCTAAGATTATAATATTTGTAATTAATTTCTCCCATACTGACTCTCTGCTCACTGAATACAGTGAGCTTCAGCACTGTATTCAGCACTGAATACAGAGGGGCTTCAGCCTTTCCTTCAGGTGGCAGTAACAGTATCTGCCTCTTCTTAGTGGTCATATTAATGAAACTATGGCAATTTCCTATTTTCAAGACTTCTACCTTTCTGCATTTTTTTTTTAAATTGATCAGCAGGCTCAAAAGAGTTAGTCGGACAAAAATGACAGATACCTGTATGTACAGAAAACATGATCATATTAATTTTATAGCAGATAAAATCCATTTTCTTAGGAAGCCAGATTAAAAAATAACCCAAATTTCCCACCACACAACATATCTAGGGAGGAACTTAAGTCCTTGGCAGAGGTAACCAGCACGAACAGAGCCAAGACCTCAAGCTCTGTCTATGCAGAAAATGACAGCAATTCCAAGAAACCCACTCCCAAATCAACCCCACTGATTAACCTGAAAGCGTAAATAAAAAACTGAAAATCAACTGATTAAACTCACACCGCACATGCAATTCAGAGAGAGGAACAATTTTTCCTCAGACACTTCCTGAATAAGAACAAGCATAGGAAACTTCATCCCATTAGGTAAATCGTTTGTCAAAACCACTGTTCCGAGAGCTTCTACAAATGCCTTCTTAACCACAATCCCAGGAGTGCCAATATAACACTAGCAATTAACTTTCTTTACCACTAGTGCATACAGGTGCATACTCAAAAGACTAAGTTCATATAAAGTTCTGTACACTTGAGGTGCTGAAGGAAGGTATAACTTGACACTGTCACAGAAAAAAATATTGATGCCTCTTGAGGGATGGAAACTGAACCAGTAAGACAAATATGTCAGTCCTAAGGAAGCTTCAAAACAGGACTCATTTGAAAAAGCTATCTCTTATGGAAAACATCAGCCCGCAATTGAAAATTTTTTAAACACAAGAAACAAAAGAAAAATATTTATAATGGAAAACATGAGGCAATTTCCAATTGCAGCAAATTTCAAAGGTTGTTCGCTCTCCCAGCTTCCAGCTTTACTGGAAAGCAGGAGTTGCTTAATACAACTGAAAACATCGGACAAAGGCCTTTTAGTCTAAGTTTAGAGATATGACCTTTTTTTCCTCAAAGGTCCAGAGCAGGAATCTATCAATCTTTACCGTTTTGGACATGTATATTTATGACTCTCTTCTTGGGCAGTACCCACAGTGTAAAATTTAAAAGATTCCATCAGCTAGTTGGCTTATATCTTTTATTTTTTTTTAAGCTGGGAATTTGTATTAGAGAAAAGGCTCTAGAATTTCTGGCAGTTTCACAGTAAGTTTACTAATCTTGCTTAGTGGGTAGGAAAAGAAGGTGAATGAATCAACATAAGGAAAATAATTGTCAAAATACCAGAAGGTGATGGAAACTTGCCTATGTTCACTGGGTACAGCAGAAAATATGGAAGCTTTACCACCACTTCTTAGGTTAGAAAATATTTTTGTACTCTGCCCATCTCCTCCAGCTAGAATTTTAAAACCTAATGCAGAATTCCTGTGTCAGGAAAGGTCCAGTAATACCAGAAACCAGTTCTTCTACTATCCAACCTCAATTCCATATAAAAAAACATTGTACAAAGAAAGACCTACTAGTACGTATCCTTGTTGCTCTTGTTTTTTCCATCACTTGACTTTTCAGAAAACTCTGAGCAGATTTTTCTGTTCTTATATGTTGAAAAGAGGGGGGGAGGAAATCAACCAGGAACCTGTTCTCAGGGGGTTCTCTTTAGGAAGATTTTCTAGCAAAAGCTACTCACCATTTGACTTGCTACTGATTTACCGTAAAACAACTGCCTGTTACGCAAGGGTAGTTAGCTCTTGCAGGACAAAAGCCCTCCAGCACAAGTCACTGCAGTTTAAACTGTTTTCATTTGCTGAGTGCACAGGACACTCCTGAATGTAGTTCTACTTACTCTTTTTCGAACTTTCCTTTATTTTCTCATAAGGCTACTCAAAGACTCATCATCCCTTGTTGGAGTCAATGAAGGTCATCTCAAGCACTGTGCTCTCTGTTGTACTGATGATGGACATCACAACTCAGTGACCATTTAACATTACCAAACAGTAGCTCAAGAGCCACCTGTACCTGCAGAATCATCATCACTGGTTTTAAGCAGAGCAAAACTAAGGATTTTCACTCAAATAAAATGAAGTCAAAGGAGGTGGCCATGGAAATGACAAAGACATGATGAAAGCTAGGGGTTTTTTCCTGTGAGGTCTGCCCTAAGTTTTAGGCAAATGGGCTCATTTCAGAACCTCTCTCCCAGTACGTATGTGTGCACAGGCAGAGTGTAAAAGCTGTACTGATTCCTTTGCAGTTAAGGGTAGTCCTGTCTCCCACATCTAGGCAGCTCTTAGAAAGAGTCACTAAGAAGCCTAAGTAAATAACAGTGGGGTTAAGTCAGCAGGAGGGTTCAATAGTGACTTGTGTTGTTTAAAATGTTCGTAAATGACCTGACAAACAGGCGAGATGCCAGGTGGCAGTTCAGGGATGACAGGTTATTGAGGGTAGCCAAAACAAGCTCCAACCATGAAGAGTAATGAATGGGCTTTGAATAAGAGGAACTGGATGACAGTACGAAAGAGGAGATTTAACACAGATGAGTATGAAGTGATACAGGCAGAAAAAACCAACCCTAACCAAAAATGTAAGATGGACACCACGCTGAACATTCAGCTGCTCTCAGGGTTATGACCAAAGTTCAGTTGAAATGTCAACTCAGCACAAAATAAAAAGCCAAACCAAAAGGAAGTATGAGATTATGAGGAAAGAAGTAGAAAGTCATCTGCAGCACAACTCAGTCTGGAAACCAGAAAATGAGGACAGTAGACTGATTACCATAACATGATGAGTGATGTTGAAAATGCGAATAAGCACTGACTAGCTGCTGTCTCTTCCAATACAAAGGTAGTGGTCAGCATCACACCCAGCTAACAGGAAGAGTTAGTTTCAAAACTAAAAGGAGGTACATCTTAATGCAAGATGTAATGGAGCTATGAAATTCCCTGTTGCAATATGTATGCAAAGGATAGGCTGGACAAGCACATGAAAGAAAAATTCATTCAGGATTACACATCAATCAAATTTCCTCAGCCACCAATTGCTTAGGGCTGGAGAATTCTTAGGGCAAAATATCATATGTGCTAGCCCTGTTTCTATGAACTTTGTTATCATTTTGCACACGCATGTGATTTTCTAGTGGGGTGGCATATTTAGATGATACTGCAAAGCAATTTACAGTGCAAAATTTTAATCATAAACGTATCTCTAAATAAAAAAAATTAAAAGGATTGTCACAGTATTATGTGATTAAAATAGATACTAATCATTTAAATAATGGTGTTTGCTTAAAATTGCAGTAAAAGTAGTTGTTAGTGCAACCTGAACTAATGGGGAGAAAAAGGCACAACTTTAGAATGGTTACATTTTCTTTTCCCCCAGAGAAGGTTTTAAAGTAACTAATTTTGTGATCAGCAAAATGTGGTACACCTTCAAAGAGTTTTAGATTTAATGAACCTAATGAAACATTCAAATAAATAAAGATCCTCTTTTGAGAACTTCAACAGCTCTGCAGCAATGACCTGACTTGTCTGACATGAAGTCAGGCTGGGTGGAACATCTGGAAAAGCATCCCATCTGAAGATGAAGGACCCTGCCCTCTTCTGCAAGTACAAGTGATATGCCAGGGATCACGATGATTTTAAAAATGCACAGCTCTGCAAAACAGACTGTGCTACCTTCCCCACCCCAGCTTAACATACAATCCCTCTGACAATATCAACAGTTGCCTAATATAACATTTCACATACCACCATGATTTGGATGGCATGTGCTTGAAAGAGAACTTGAAACACTAACATTTATTGTGATGAGGTTTAAGAGAAGATTGAAGGGAGTAAACGGAGAATCAAGATTACAAAACGGCTCTATTCATTCCTCTGTGGGGATGAAACAGTATGAACAAAACAACCAAACCCCAGATGCTATTTACTTTGGGAAACAGGGTATGTCAAACTTCTCAGAGTAGGTGGAGTCAAGTAAGGACACAATTAGCCTAAAGACACCACCAGGAAATTGCTGCACACAGTGATATCCCCACATACAGGTACAGCTAGCTGCAAGATGCCAAGGGAGGAGGACAAGCTGTCCCTGGAAGGAGTGGAGGGGGAATGCACCACCACACAAGCAAACCCCATCCCCCAAATATGGCCGTGATTTTGGGATGCACTTACGCATTAATGATTAATGGCTTCTTAACTTTGTTACTGAACAAGTTTTGTAATAAGCTAATGCTGCTGCTTGATTCTATTTGTGTGCTCTTTGTTTTTGAGCCACTGCAATATAGAGCAGAGATGTGGGTGATGAGATACAGCTACCTCTGTTAAATCTTTTTTTGACAGGCTTGGGGAGAGAAAGGGAGGACAACTACAAAAATTGTACTTGATGCGATGTTCTTCTCCTTTGTTTGCTGTTTGGGAGAGTTATAATGCAAACTTGATACTTGAGGTCATTTTACTAAAGGGAAGTGAGGTATTAGCAAGTATAACTAGATAGTCCAATTTACTTCATCCTTGCAAATTAGCACACCTCAGTGCTGAAATCCACAGTCCGTGAAACAGCATTCCATACAACAGCAACAACAAAACAATCTCGTATGAGCCCTCCAAACTTAAGATAAAAGCCCACAGGAAGTCTGTCTAAGTATGGGAGGTAGATTCAGTAGCTACGGTCAAATTAGTCTTTGGCTATTTCATCGGGAGTTCAAACAGGATTTGTCAGAATTATAGTACAGAAGAGATTATCAATCCAAAGGTCTGTTGATGAGGAATTAAAAGACAGCCAACTTCCAAACTATCACTCAGTTTCTTTGCTACATCCAAACCAGATAAAAATCAATCATTAACAGATTCCTCAGCCCTCCCTTTCTTACTAACTTGTCACCCCTGATCACTGTAAAAGGTTATCGAACTGATGCTATCTTGCTAAGATACTGCCAATGTCCCTGCAGTAAGTTACCAGAAACTTCCTACTGTGAAAGAATATAGGTTGTACTTTTAAGCACAAACAAGATCGGGGAAAAAAAGAATACCAAAGGGAAAAAAAGAAGACACTTCAAGTTTACATTGAAGAAAGACCTCAAGGTGGGTACTACTCGAGAACCGTGTAAGTTAGAGGCAAGGGGAGGGGAGGTGTCACCATTTGAGACACTTCAGATTTGTAATTACATTGAAATCCTTTGCTGAAAGGTAGAAGTGGTCAAGAAGAATGGAACTATCTCATTCTTTTATGAGAGGCAGATTTCCTGAAAAACTGTGTTGCTTGTTTTTAGCACCTGAGCTACACAAAGACACACTTCTCAAACATAAAGGAAATAGAAATTATTTGCATCTCTGCTCTGACTGACCTGACTACCTGAGAGTAGTTTTTTGTTAGAAATTAGCAGTTGCAATAGCAATACTGAAGAGGCTGGAGGTCATGGTTATATACATCACAAACTTTTCAAGTACTGCATACTAATATCTAGATTGTTCCTTGTAACTAACTCACCACTTTCTATTCTTCAAGACTGCCAAACCTGTGACATGCAACTGTTACCAACTGATTTAGCACATCCATAAGTTTCTAATATGATTGGCATCGTACATAATTTCAGAGCATGAAAGACAAAATTGGTTGGGAAACATCTAATTTTCATCTTTCAACTTGACAATACATGAAAAATAGCATCTGAAATGCACAAATTTATTGCCTAAGTAAGTGACTTCAAAATCCATGTATTAGTTGGGGAAAAAACCAAGACACCCAGGTCTTTACATGACAAACTTACACTCCTATGGCTTATGTAACACCTGCTCCAAATTGCTTTCTCTTTGGAGACCTACTTTGGAAAGTGACCTATCTAAAGCTGTGGTCAGTACTTGGAAAAAGCTATCTAGCCTTCAAGGGACCATGTATTTTTTCAGTATCTAATTAGTTCAGAACCTGAAGCACATTGATGCAAATATGGCCAGGACTAAAGGTAACTAACTGTAGCTCTTTCAAATGCTGAGAAAGGTTTGAACTTATGTCCATGGTCTGATTTTTCTAACTTTGCAAGAAGAAATAAAAATGCAGTACATGTAAAAGCAAGGGAAGCCTGGAGAACAGCTGACTATAAACTATTATTTATCAAGGCTCAGAGTAGATGTTTCATAATCCCAAAGATACAAAAATTCTTTTCATTTAAAATTTCCTACTTTGCCTTGAAAATCCAGCACTCTACTACCTGTCTACCAGGAAATCCCCAGAACTGCTCAATTCTATTGAATGATCTTCAGGACCTGGTATTTTCATCTTTCCTTCAATGTAAATACACATTAAAGGGGAGATAAAACACAGACAACTCCAAAAGTAGTAAGACCTGGAGAATAAAAGAGCAAAAGCTCCTAGCTGGGGAAAAAAAGAACTATACTTCAAAAAAGTATTTCTATTAGTTAGAAGAACAAGACATAGTTTATGGTTTGGTTTTTTAAAATTTGTAACTTTACTTAGTTTTGTTAAAAAAAGCCCTAAACCCCAAAACTTCCCTTCCTTGTGTTACTTTGCATACTGTTTTCCTTCTTTCATATGGTACTAAAGCTAGACAAATGAAACTGATATTCCTTCTCCAACAGTTAATTCAAACAGATCATTTGCACATTTTCAACACAAACCAGTTTTACATAGCCACAGCTGTGACTTTGTGTCATTGTGACTGGTATCCTAACCAAGGTGCAAGTCTCCTCAGCAGGTACCACATCAAGACTGCCCAGACACTGCAGTAACTTCAAAGGACCAAATTAATTTCTAAAAGATACTTGTCTTTTTCTTTCCTAAAGATTTAGGTTTCACATTGCATGTACAAAATTATAAGCTGAACTTATCAAGGCCTACTGCAACATTCTGAGGAGAACTGAAGTTGAATTTATGCCATGTTACAAGTGTAAGGAATGACAAATAAAGCATGTCATAGGATCATAGACTGGGCTGGAAGGGACTTTAAAGATCACCTAGTTCCAACCTCCCCTGCCATGGACAGCCAGGGACACCTCCTACTAGACCAAGTTGCTCAGAGCCCCATCGAACCTGTCCTTGAACACTTCCAGGGATGGGGCATCCAGAACTCCTCTGGGCAACCTGTTCTACACCTTCACTGTAAAGTGTGTTCAAAACTCCTTGAACATCACCACCTGAATTTCAGAACTACTTTCCCCAAAGCTTTCTATGAGTTCCTGTAACACAGCCTTACCTTCCCAAGTCTTAGCTATTTTTGTCACTTCAAGACAACTACAAATGCACAGAAAAGCAAATTTTAAGCTGCAGACAGATTTTTCCCATGCATTCAATTTCCTGGTACAATCCAAAATATAGATCCTACTACCCAGTATACACTACTTGAGCTTTTTGAAAAGTTATGATAAAGAAACAATTTGAAGTCATTCCCCCTAGCAACACATAACAAAACTCATGACTTTTCCTGTAGAGCACTGATTTTATGATTAAATAAATTTACCCAAAAAACTTTTTATTATAATATCCAAGTGATAAGCAAACTAATTCTACTTCTACCTCCATGCCAGGCATGAATGAACACACTGATTGGAAAACTTACACTTCCTCAAACTAATTATTTCTTATTTCCAAACAAAGGCACTTAGAGAGCCTGAAACCGCCACACAAGCAAAAACGATACAGCACCTAAAAAGAAATCCCCCACAGTCAATATACTGGAAGTCATCTCTGAATCATCAATGCCCTTCAGGTTGCCACATACCCTTTTTCACCTCCTTGAGCAGAATTCGGATCTGCCAAACCTGAAAATGGAAAACAAATTCTCCTTTTGTCCTTTAGGATTGAAGAGTTATCCACCTATCTGTTTGCTGGTATAATAAAATCAAAACCTGGGTTGAGAAGCTTACCACAAGATCAACTGTAAAATATTACTATGGTGGCTAACAACAGTTTCTATGTTATTAATCCAATCAGACAGGTCTATGCCTGTCATCTTTGCCCAGATTTGAACTCCTGTTGCCCAAGAGAATAGAAATTGGTGATGCAGGAAGAAATGCTTAACTGTACAGTATTATTTGCTTGTGGCTCAGCAAGCACTTAACCACATATGTGAAGCTCTGCCAAGATGTCCTCCTACAACAAAAGAACTTATGAAAAAAAAAATGAGAACACAAACATAATCAGTAGTTGGCAGATTTTGGGTGGAACACTATTTACCTACTGCTTGTTCTTAAAATAGAACCTAGTATTTTTACAGGTTTTAAGGACTGAATTAAATTAAAAGGTCTTTTCTACTTGGCTGAAGATATAATTTTAATCAGCTTGCCAACTGCATTATCTATTTATCACTAGGTTACTGAGATATACTGGTGGGGTTGAAGCTCAAAACCATACCAAATTATTAAAAAATCATTTTCATGGTGGAAAAAAATTTACTTCTGCACATACCAAATTTTGTCATTTCCATTTCTTTAGAGGACACAACACAAATGACACCAGTGGAGATGCCAGAGGAATCTGTATCAGTGCATCGAAGAGTGGACAGCCTCAAGACAGCCTATACAGTTAAGGCAGGGCAGTAATTGAGAAGGGTAACTGAGAAGACATTTTGCATTACAAAAAATTGATTATAAAAGAAAGAAGACATTTCTAAGTCTTGCAACATTTGTCTGGTAGAGACTGAGATTATCAAAGAGAGTTTCTACTTGCTTCTACTTTCCCAGTCATGAAGTCTTTCTGACACACATGGATACATTCACACATCCTGACAGTATTTAGTACTATCTTATCCCAGAAGAGTACCAAGAACATGAACAAATTAAAGTTTGCAAAAACAGTAAAACATTTTATCAGTGGAAGAGCATTAAGGAAATTGTGTATACTGTATTCCTTGCATAATTTCAAATCAAGCCTGGATAAAACTCCTAAACATTTAACAAAAAAATCCTTTCTGGTACTGTGGTAATTGAGACATTTGAGGGATGGCTTGTTGTCAAAAATTTAAAAAAGAAAAAGCATTTTAGACATGAACCACCACTGTCAATATGACCACCTCAGAAACGTGAATTCTCCTTTAGTCCCCGAAAGAATGGTGAGAGAGTGGTGCAGAAGACTTTCCCACAAATCTTCTCTGTTTCCTTCTGTAGCTTAAGAAAATAACTTCATGGCACCACATATTAAAGGGCTATGCACGTGCAGTACAAACATAACCTGTCCAAGATAACTGCGGAAGAATAAAAGGATTATTATACACACACATAAAAATGAAAAAAGCCACCCCAAACCATGTCCTTTAACAGGTCACTTGTACAAAAGACACTGCTGCTAGCACAGTGTGCTTATAAACCCTCTACACCCCTACTCCCTAAGGGAGTCAGCTGTAGGATCTTGTTAGATATTAATTAACAAAAACAGGGAGTTGCCTTGGTGAAAACTAAACAACATTCCAGTTGCAGAGTCTGATGTAACATGGGTGGTTGCATATAGACTCTACCATTAAACTATTAAACAAAATATGCTGAACAGATTGGTTGATGAACAAAAATAGAATGCTAGACTTTCCGAGCATTAATATAAGAAACAAAATCAGGATAAATTCTATCCTTTTTCTAACATTTTAAGTGTGCTCAGTTGTATGTGGAAAGTACTCAGCAATGCCAGTTGCATTGCCAGAATCATTCATTACTAGTGACTAGTGTTCTATTTCAGGGTATTTATTTACTTTTTAAAAATTCTGCTATAGTATATGAAATTAAGAAAGGAAAATACAAATTATCATCTGTGTATTGAAAAGGCAAATTGAAGCTTTCAGTACACAGAGCCAAAAAAATAAAGTAAAAGAGATTTCCCATTATTATGTGCCTTGGTGTTGAAAGGCATAACACCACCCATAATACTGACCCAAATTCTTTAGTATTTGGGCCCATGCACTGCTCTAATTTATGTCATGTACCAGTTAGTCCAAAAGGACTATGCATTAGTGATACTTGTCAGAAAGCAGCAAACTCATGCCCTCATTCCTCATGCAATCCCTTCACCGCGACAGCAGTGAGACAGGAACTTAAATTTAACTTTCTACCAGCTCATTATGACCTCGAGCCAGAGCAAATCCTAGATAGCAGTATGTCCTTAAGAACTCACCCTTCCATGCTGCTGGAGAAGCATGATGAGACTAACTAAAAAAGCCTTTGCTTCCTCACTGCAATACATGGCATACTGCTACATACATTGTATAATATTGCTACAACCAACTGCACACCTTCAGTCTGAAGGGACATTTATGTCCCAAGGACTGGGACAACTGAGGCCTTGGGATTCTCAGACTGGACTTTCAGAAGAGGTCCTCCCCTAAGGAAGATGGCAGAGCAGCAGACTGGTTACTCAGGGACCCTGTAGGATCTCCACTGAGAAGTGTTCAAGACACAGACAAAGACTCTGCAACACAAAACCTGAGCTAGTGCCGGTGGTAGTCCCACGCCAAGCAGGAAGCTGGCCTAGACGATTCAGAGCTCCTCTCCAACAAAGAGCTCTATGACTCTGACGTGACAACTACCACTTATTTGCTGCAAAAGAATTTTCTACAAAACCACTCCAGCTATCCTGGGTTAAGGAATTTGACATATTTTATGAATTGATGTGACCTCCAAAATTTTAATGCAATACTATGAAAAGAAAGGAAAAGAAATTCACAGTAGTGAGAAATACCATCTTTTTAATGCCAAGACATGTAGTCTAAATAGAATACTATCACAGAGGGGAAAAAAAGTTTGTTTGATTATACGTAACCCAGGCTTTGATAAATACAATATAATAGAATGTTTTTGCTTTCACTGTTGCATAAAAGTCCTAACGGTTTCACTCCTTTTATAAATGGAAACAATTGTGAAGAGAAATAACGTTAAAAGAAATGCAAAATAAACAGTGTTTAAAAAAACTAATGTTAAAATGCTTTAAAATAAAGAACAACAAATGCACTGAAAGCATAGACAACACTAAATGATTGTCCTGGACATGCACTGATTCTGTGTATCAGACAATTAAAATGGATGTTAGGTTTTTGTAGATCAAATGTTGCCCAAACTTTCAACAAGACTTGCTTTGTCAGGATGTGCATTCATCATTCAACTCTCCTTGCTGTTTCTATGTCAACTGTAGGAAAAACTGCTACCTGACATGCAAAAAACAAAGCCTCACTTCTTGAAAATGAAACAAATTTTCAGTGATGTGTGCAGAGCTGAAAACAAACGGCCAAAAGAGAAACCAGAAAATAGAGATGGAATGTAAAGAAATAAAAAAACAATGGAAGGCAGTATGAGAAACCTAAGTGATAGGTTAATTAACAAAAACAAGAGTACCAATTGATAATTGATAAGGATTTGAGGAGGTAGAAAGCAAGTTACACATTCATTACAGCTACAAAAGAAACAGTGTTTGAGCTATGGAACAAATTAGGAGAATCACTACATAATTACACATACATGCCATCCAACCATCTTCCCATCACTGAGCAAAAGAAAAAAAAAAAATCTGGGAAGTCAACCAAAAACATGACCTGAAGGAACTACCTCCACAGAATGTCCCAGAAAGTCCTGCCTGCCTGGAGAGGTCTAGGGAAGAGCAGTGGGCTGCTGCTGCTGTGGCACATACAACCTCCCAGGACAGACAGAGGTTGCACAGCTGTTTGCATTAATATCAAAGGCAACCTCCAAGAAAGGAAAAGGAAAGGAAAGCAAGCAGCAGCCACACTGAAGAGCAGAACTGCTTCGCACGCAGTACTTAACATATGGAATAAACAGTACTGAGGCAACACAAGGGAACAATTAGTCTAAACAGTTTTGTAAATATCTTGGACAAATACCAGAAAAGAAGAATACTGAGGAAGACACTGACTAATTCAGGGGAGGGAAGGGGCCTCGATGGCTTTTCTGGCCTCCCTCTGTCCTTACGTGCCCTGTATTTATATTTGAACACTTGCATTACCCAGCATATAGGCTATTTAAGGTCAGGAAAGCATTGCAGTAGCACAGCTGCCTCCAGCAAGTAGTGCTTGACATCACTAAACCTCACAGAAGAGCATAGCCCTTTTATTGGCTTCAACAGCAAATATCTGCAAGCAGAATTGTTTCGCTCTATTTGTACAGGTTTTTCCACTGTACTGTGGTGTCTGCAACTTCAGTACTAACAGAGTTTTGTCCACTGAAACTGTTAAACAGCTGAAGTTTCCTCTCCATGTATTTTTAGTGGCCCCTGACCAGAAACCAGCTCAAAGAATTTTGTTTTAAATCCAACTAAAAAGAATCTACACTTTCATCATCTAAATTTTCAGTTCTTGCCAAATTTAACTTGTCTTCCTCTGTGGGATGTTTGACACGTACTGCATGCACATATTAAATATCACACATGAGATCTCTCATTTAAATTCTGTAATATTCTTTGCTGACACACAAGTATGTTTTTCCAAACTATACATAAAAAAGACTCCCATTCATTAACACAATGGCCACATGATTTGTTGCCTATAATCTGCACTTTCATCTAAATATAGCTGAAGTTTAGGATAGTTAGAAGATGCCTGTGGCAGGTTCAAAATTCAACAAATCCCTGTGATTTGTTAAGGGGACTCTTCAGAGTAAAGCTCCTAGGAAAGAAGTTCTCAACATTCTTGAAGGGGAATCTTGTTATCTAGGAAAAGACTATTCAACCAAAAAGTCTCACAGTTGATCATGTCTTTTATACATTTTATATATTATATATTTTTACATTTTGATAAATTTATACATTTTCTCTGGGCAGGTCCAGTGTGCAAATGCTGAAAGGAGCTGGGGTTTCAGCTAACATTCACATCAGCCAAGCAGCTTGTAGTAGTTAAGTAGCAGGACGGACTGTGACTGTCTCATATGCCTTAAATAAAATAAGCAATACAATGAATCACATTCTTGACAATAATTAGGGAAAAGGAAACCCCCAGAAACTCTGTAGTCACATTTTAAAAATCAGCCATGATTTATTTTGGGAAAATGGCATCTTCTTACAATGGATAATTAAAGAGGTATTAACGTTCCTTTCAAGAAGTTTAAAATGCCACTGATTATTTGCAGGAAAGATGGGAGGCAGAAAGCAAAGGAAACTGAGAGGTGGTACCTAGTACTACTGTGAGGTCAAGAAGCTTATGGAAAAGAGGCAAGTTGGCAGGGGAACCAGCCCTTCTGGTAATGTCAAAGAATGCACTACAATCCTTTATCACACAAACAGTGGGGCCAAGACCCCTCCACTTATGTTCTCTCTCCTGCCCATCAGATTCCCCACAGGGCAGTTTCTCTGCCATACTCCTCAATTCATGCTCCCTGTACCACCACATTCCCTGCTGAAACATCAGTAACAGGACTGTGGTTCCTAGAGCATACTATCAGCTCTCCCCAGTGGGGTGATGGGAGGCAGAGGGAGAAGACAACAGAGACAATCAAAACTGAGGTCTTCCACATACAACTTAATTCTGTGTTTCACACTTGTCAGGGGTCATATCTGAAAATCCTTAACTTTTCCCTTTCCAGTGGTCAGAGATTTGTACCAATTGCATGTGGCCATCTGGATGCAACCATTAAACAGTAGCTGAATTTTTGTTAATTGTTTTAAATAATAAAATAGAAAAAGTCTGAAGACAGAACACTAATGTGCAGATCACAATCAGAATGAAGTTCTCTGAAAACAAATGATTTAATCACCATACCCAGAAAGCAAACCACATATCCCAAATATGCAAAAATCAACTTCAAGAAAGTGTACTTTGTTAAGATACCACGTTCTGTAGTGGTGGGTTTGCATTTACATCAAGAACTGATGGGAGAAATACCCACGCAGCAACAAAAGTGGGTTCAGAGTGTACTCTAGGAAATCTGAATCTTCGTAACTGTTGAATAAATGTGCCTTTCCATACCCACAGCATTTGCTGCCAAGATTCTAATTAACTCATTTAACTACTGTTTGACAGTTTTGGTAATTAATATCTAGTTAGAATGAATACAGTAGAACAACTAAATCTCAGCTCTGATCTGAAAGAAAAGCCTTCCATGACCTGCTTGTGCCACTTTCCACCCTTTGCCAGCAGTCCTGGCTAACCAAGGAGGTTCCAGTTGACTGGACATCAGCAAATGTAATGACCTTCTGTAAGAAGGATCAGAAGGAGGGTCTGGGTCACTACAGGCCTGTTAGGCCCTGTGCTGGGGAAGGTCACGGAGCAGATAATCTTGAGTGTCACCACATGGCACGTGCAGGACAATCAGGGGATCAGGCACAACCAGCATGCATTTATGAAACTGGTCCTGCTTGACCAACTTGGTCTCCTTCTGTGACAGGGTGACCTGTTTAGTGGATGACGAAAAGGTTGCGGATGTTGTCATTGACAAGCCTTTGACATCATTTCCCACCAAATTCTCCTGGAGAAGCTGGCAGCCCATGGCTTGGACAGGTACACTCTTCACTGAGTAAAAACCTGGCTGGATGGCTGGGCCCAGAGTGTGGTGGGGAATGGAGTTAATGCAGCTGGAGGCTGGTCACTAGTGGGGTTCCCCAGGGCTCAGAATTGGGGCCAGTCCTGCTTAAAATCTTTATTGATGATCTGGAGGAGGGGATCAAGTGCCCTCTGTGTGAGTTTTCAGATGACACCACGTTGGGTGGGAGTGCTGATCTGCTGGAGGGCAGGAAGGGTCTTCAGGGGGATCTGGACAGGCTGGATCCATGGGCTGGGGCCAACAGTGTGAGGTTCAATGAGGTGAAGTGCTGGGTCCTGCACTTGGGTCACAACAAGCCCTTGCAACACTACAGACTTGGGGAACTGTATCTGAAAAGCTGTCCAGTGGAAAACAACCTGGGGGTGCTGGTCAATAGTGGCTGAATATGAGCCAGTGTGTGTCCAGGTGGCCAAGAAGGCCAATGGCATCCTGGCCTATATCAGAAATAGTGCGGCCAGCAGGACCAGGGCAGTGATTGCCCCTCTGTCCCTCAGCACTGGTCAGGCTACACCTCAAGTGCTGTGCCCAGTTTTGGGTCACTCACTACAGGAAGAACATTGAGGTGCTGGAGTGTGTCCAGAGAAGGGCAATGGAGCTGGTGAAGGGTCTGGAGCACAAGTCCTGTGAAAAGAGGCTGAGGGAGCTGGAGTGGTTTCGCTTAGAGAGGAGGCTCAGGAGGGACCTTATCTCTCTCTCCAACTACCTGAAAGCAGGATGCAGCCAGGTGGGAGTTGGCCTCTCCTTGGAAATAACAAGTGATAGGGCAAGAGGAAATGGCCTCAAGTTGCACCAGGGGAGGTTCAGATTGGATATTAGGCAAATTTTCTTCACCTAAAGGATTGCCAAGCATTGGAACAGGCTGCCCAGAGAAGTGGTGGAGTCACCACCTCTGGAGGTATTTAAAAGATGTGTAGTTGTGGTAGCTGGGGACATGGTGGACTTGGCAGTATTAAGTTTACATTTGAACACGATTATCTTAAAGGTATTTTTCAACCTAAATGATTCTATGATTACATTTACTGATAAATTACCAGAAGCCTCAAACTTGTCAGGCAATTTTAAAATTTGATGCTGTCAGTAACTTTGAAGCACTTTTCCTCTGCAAGAGCAATTTAACTCCAAAGAGGCAGTCTTTGGAATTAAGTCTGTTTAACAACAGAGAAACTACTGCCTCAATTGTAATTTCCCAGCAACTTTGTATCTAACTGTTGCTTTTTTTTAAAAGCAGAATTTAACACCAGTACCTTATCGATGAAAGGACAATTAAATTGGCACTAGACAAACTCCAAATTCCCCTACACATAAATTTTACTTGAACCTGATTTTTCCACTGCATTTTGAAGAAACACCTAGTCAGTAATTGTTTAGGTTAATATTTAACCCCAGTTACCAGACCCTCTTGCTTGCTCTACTACTGCCATACCAAATGCCACAGAATAAAAAGGCGACACCTGCTTCAAATTTCTTTCATCAGCCTAATTAATGTTACATTAAACATTTCAAGGAGTTCAAACTGTCCCTACCATTGGCCCAGAGTTCTTTAGAACTAAAGGTCCTACAAAAAAATCCCCCAAATATTCCTATTAATTCTTTGGTATGAAAAAAAATCCTGCCACCTGTGACAGACACAGTTCAGTATCAGCACGGATTGGTTCTGTTCAGCAGGCTTTCTTTCTCCTAAAAAAACATTTCAGGAAATGAAGATGAAACCTGGTTTGTGTGCTCTAATGTCTTAGGAAAATATCCAAGAAAGGCACTTCGGTACTGCATAAGGAATGTCTGAATGACAATAAAAATACCCTCCAACCCTCTAAATGCTAAGAACAACAGAGGCAGTAGAAAAGACAAAAATGTCTGGATGTATCACAAGAAACGTAAGATTTTTTGTAAAACTGAAATGAATTTCAGTATCAAAGTAAACACAATCTAAGAAAATAATTTTAAAAACAACCCCTACTGCAGATAGAGAGGAGGATTTCAAAAATACTAAGTACTGACCTAGCTAGTAATGAAGATGACAGCAATTTTCAATACTGTTGCCAGGATTAGTTTTGACTAATTAAAAGTTCTTTTGACAATCTCACTGTACAAAGATACGAGGCTAAACATATGGGCAACAGTGAAGAATCAGGAACACCTTTATGAATAATAATGTCTGATGTCCCAAGAAAAAATTACTTTGTTCTCTTTTTCCTTCATTATCACCCTTTGTAGGTGGATAAACATGCCTAGAAGCAGTGATATCACAATAAAATTGCTGAGGAAGACATTTTAGTAGAGTACAGCTTTATAACAATACTTAGAAATGCCTGTGTTGAAACATGGATTATTACAATGAAAGGTGGCATACTCATAGCACATGACAAATAACATGATACAGAACTGGACATTTAATTAGGGTAGCCTGAAATAAATTACATGTGCACAAGCGAAAAAATGCAACAACTTAATGGAGAGATTCGATCTGAAGGAATCAAACATGTTTAAAACTTGTGAAACTTCTGTGGACCATTCTACCCTAGTCAGAAAAATGCAGAGGGAGTTGAAGAGGGCTGTGTTGAATTACGTTTTAATTTTCTTTTGTGATTTCTTACTAATTAATTTTTCTATATGTGTATTTCAACCACACAAGAAAATACTTTAAGTGATAAAGTGCTTGATATATCATGTAAAAATACTCTCCACCATCACATTACAGAACCTTATACATACAGGCTGACACTCAGAGCCTGACAAAACCTCCAGAAGACACAAACCCTTCCCAATACTCAGCTTTAAGTTTTGCTCTGAGACTTGAGGCAACACTGAGCTCTGGATTGCCACAAAAGGTAGATCAGACCAAAAACTGCCCCTTATCTCCTACACAGAGAAATTGGTACCTCATTACCTAGCAACAGAATTAGTCCCACTGAACTGCCTCAAGTATTTCATACCTCGACAAATAGGTCTAATTGCTTAGTCTCTTAACTGACTTAAAAATCTCACTAACTGAGCCATTTAAAGACAGCATTAACATATCCAGCATTAAAGCACCATTTAGATGATGGACACATAATTTTAGCTCTCCTACAACTATTTTCACTAATTGCTCTATAGCAGCTTCAGAGGGAAAAAAAAAAAGAACAGTCAGTACAGTTGAACATCTGGAATAGAAGTACAAGTCAACCTGCTTTGACTGCCAGTCCCAATTTGCCTTGACCTCTCCTGAAGCTGTCAACAGGCCATCAAAAGTTGGTAGCAGCAAAACAGATGATTTTTAGGACACAGGAAGAGTTGCAAAGCAGAACTAGATTGGCAATCAGGCTAGGGTACTGGCTACAGTTTCTGAAGACTTGGGGGGGGCATGGCACACACAGCAGGCAGCAAATATGTCTGATGCACTGGCCAGGCACTGACCAAACAAGGCTTGATGGAACAGGAAGCACTGCAAAGAAATGGTCATTCCTCCTGCTTCCCATGTCTGCAAAGATGTTCTGGGATTTGAAGAAGCCATGGACTGCTCTGGATGACTACTAACAATCCTACTGAAATCAACAACTCAGCTGCATAAGCACATCTTAGTATGCCAAACTGAAGATCTTACTTCTGACTTCTACAAAGCAGACATATAAAAAGGCCTAAGCACAACCATTCATTTAGTGACTGTGTATTCATAATCATTCTGAAACAGCAGGCTTCTACTGGTGCTAGCACGGCATGCCAACTTTAAAGGCGAAGTCCTTCATAGCTCCCCTGTATCTCAAACACAGCAAGAGGTGGTACTTGGCAGTAAATAGGTAATATTCTATGGTTTTTCTCCTCCAACTCGCTGCAGACAGCACAGGTAAAAGATGGGAAACACCTTAAAGCAAACACACATGTTTAATTTTCTCTCCAATTTTTTCTTCCATCAGTACAAAACACACAGGAACATTCAAAGCCTAAGAGTTCAGATCAGGTTCTTGTTATTCTCCCCTGCCTGTATGAGAAGGTTAAATGCAGTCACCGAACTCTGCATACCACCCTCAGTCACGAAGAACCCTCTGGCACAGCTCCCAGACCAGTAAAAAATGACCATTTCAGTCCCCAAAGCATGGAGCCTAATCCATTTAAGCAAAACAACTTCTACTGACAGCTGGTTTTCTTAGCATATTCACGTCTGTGTATTTATCAGAGAAAAGCCCTCCAGGACAACAGTGTTTATTGCAGGATTATTTCTGTGAACACAGGGAACACAGCATTCACTGAGCAACAGTGTTTCTACCCTAATATAGTTTTTTTCTTAAAATGTGAACCAAGATGAACCCATCTTTATGTTCTTTAGCATGGATGACTCATGAAGGAAAAGAAATTACATATATTGAATTTTTTCTTTTAAGAAAAAACCCCAAAACCTTCTGATCCACATTCATGTGTAGTATGCTGACACACACTTTAAGCATTAATAAAGAAATCAGCTGTTCAATCCTGCATGGATTCTTTGGATTTAGAGTCTAATAACTTTTAATAAATGGGAAACAAAGACATGATGGGCAGTTTTACTACAAATTTCCGTCCCATAGGAGTATCTAGTACACTTTCACTAGAAAGGCAATTTTGAACAAGCAAGATGCTTTCTACCAACAGGTTTAGAGACACTACGAATAACTCACGGAAATGCAACAGAGACATAAGGGGTAAATATCTCAGCAGGTCCTTATCGTGCCCCAGAGCACAGCTGTGCCTACCTAGTTCAGCTGTATGACCCTCTTCCCAAAGCACAGCAGCTATCAGCAGAGGATGGAGAGCATCCTTCGACAAGTGCCCTGCCCTGAGGTGGGAGGAAGTGAAGGATGAGTTGGGGACACACTCACGGATGCTGACAAGCACCAACCTCTCAAGCTGTGTGGTCTGTCTGTGTGGTTTCTCAGTTTACCACTTCCTCCAGAAGTGTGCAGAAACTTTGTGATACTATAGTAAAGATGGTAGTTTTATTAAAATAAATACATCTCATAAATATCCCATTTTCATTTTAACTTGATCTAATTTTGAAATAGTTGAAAGTAACTGTTATTGGCATCTGTTTATTGATATAATGCCACAAAAAGTCAGAAGAATTCTTAAAACTATAGAATGTAAGCTTTTTAAGTGACTGATTTCAAACTAAGGAAACACTAAAAGTTGCTGCTAATGTGTTTTGAACAAATAGTATCGAAATGAACTTTTCAAATTAGCAAGTTTTAATGAAATAATTAAACCAGATATAGTTATGAATAGTTATTGATGAGATTTTTATAAATTAATACAAATGCTTCCCATCTCTAAATGTGGGGTTGGTTGTTTGACTGTAAGAACTGCACTTGACACTTTTGCAGCCAGACTTAATACCACACAAGTCAGTAAAGCACCAGTATTGACTTGAATGATCCACAGCTCTTCTCTACTGCATTTCTACCTGCTGCTTCAATATGTGGACTTTTTCAAGCCAACCGATGTACTAACATCTTCACCCCAAGCCGTAAATGGGGGACATTTCCCTCATTTTGGAAATCTCTCTTCCAGAGTCTATGATAAAGTGCAGTCAAAGTCTTAGCAGTATTATGCTTACTATCCATTTAAAAAAATAGAGCAAATGTATTTTACAAAAACCCTTCAAAGCAAAAAACCTATATTCACATTGCTAGGACTCAAATTTGCTGACAGGATCTGTGGGTATGTATCATTTTTAGAAAGGGCAATGCGGGAATGCGTGTTTATATGGCAGAGCACAAGAGCAATGAAACCTCTTGGGAAAGCAGGAGATAACTCACTTTACACAAACAGGCCCTTTTCCTCTCACCACTCTACAAACCTGAAATGTTATTTCATATGTCAGGAAAATGCTGTTCCTGCTTGCTCATTCTTCCAAAAGTGAACATATTTTAGTATTAGCAAAATAATTGTGGGAATTTGGTATTTTTCACGTTTTGTTGAGTACTTGAGAATGTTACATTGGGAACTATCAACTACTACTTGGTACACCTCAAAATCTGCTGCATAGGAAAAACACACTGGTAATTTGCTTACATGGCTTTTGTAGATCCAATTACTGTGAGCAGCAGAAAAGAATTTTTATAAGCAGAACACAATTTAAATGTAACATGCCATGGCCTCAAGTCATTAAACTAATCCTGAGGGCTTCTTGAGGCTTTTTGTACTTTTGGCAAAAAGTATAAAGAAGTACACATTGTTTCTTCAGTTCCCAAACACTGGGAAGTTAAATATCTAGACTGTCAGCTCATGCGAAACACAGCAGAGATTGGTTTTGGGAAAGAACAAGAGAGAACTATACCTTTTCTATTAAAGCACAATTATACAAACACTAGAAACATACCCATACATTTTTTCATGGCACATAAAAAGTAGCCAGTAGCATAAAGGGAGGTGCAACAGCTCACAAGCAACTTCAGTAACTACGCATTATCAGTACCTAGGTAGATACTATGATGAAAATGTTACAAATGCAGAAAGACAGATTGACTCAGATGAGTGAAGTATCTCAACTTCAACACACAGATAATGTGACAAGGTGTGGCACGGAACTCCAGGGTTTACTGGCATGATTTCAACATGACTGCATCAGCTATAAATGACAAAGCCATAAATACATCAGAATGTCAGATACATACCAACATCACTCAAGTATCTTTCTGCTGTATCGCTCTACATCACACATCTAAAATCAGATGCTCTTTAGGGCACTGAGAGAAAATGCAATGTTTTTAGGAAGACAAAGAGCTCCTTTGTATTGCTATTCTGCTTGGTACCAAGAGGTTAACATCTTTCTAAAGATAGTGCTGAAAGTGGGAAAATACGCAATGTATTCATTAGCTCATGGATGATTTAGACAGATATACCTGGGTGGCCTGAAACACACTTAACCATCAACATGTGACTACAGCTGAAAATACAATGGAAACTAATGGTAGCCCATTTTCTTTTAAGAGTTCAGAAAAAGAATCCTTTGGAACAAGGAAGGATAATTACATGTTTGACTACAATTATTCCCTCAACTGATGCTGACAAAAAGTACTGAATTGACAAAAAATATGAAAATGTAAAAGCTACTAAATATATTATCTGTGTGTTTGCACATGCACATGTAACTTATATTTTCCTAAAGTATCTCAGAAGTCTTATGTCTTTATCTAAATCAAATTCTGGTTTTTATTTTCTAAACTGCATTCAAGTGTTTATCCAGACCAATACTCTGCGAGCAAAATGTCAATATACTATGTTTCTTCACTCACACAAACTTTATCCCCAAATTATTATAAAACTGTGGTAGTCAGCATTTCCCATCTTTTCTTCTCTGCACAGAAGAGTCATCACCAGTTCAGGGGAAACTCAACTGCAGTACTAGCAAAAAACCAACACATCACTGAAACAATGCTAGACCAGTTTGAATGTAGTATACCTGTAAAGGCTAACATAGTTATTTTTTTTTAAGCATTACAGGACTGAAATACTGAAGACAAGGAGAAGCATTAAAACATTATTAATTCCAGAAAAGGAAGAAAAGAAATTTAATGAAAACATATTGATTTTTAGTCCCCAGTCTTCCATTTTAGGAGTAAAAATCTGTTTCTCAGCAAATCTATTTGCCAACTGGTAAACAGATCAGCAAGGTTCAATGCTCTTAAAATGAAATATTCTGATATTCTCCTGACAAAAGTAATTACTAAAGCTGCAAATTCCAAAAGCACAGTTAACCAAGCCCTTTTGCTTCTACAACAATACTTTATTCAAATGTATTACATTTACATAGAGAACTACCTTCCCAAAAGAAAAAAAGAATTAAAGATTCTCTCCCACAAAAGCTATCACTACGTTGCACGACAGAAGACATTCAAAATATACTGCCACAGGAAAGGACAGCATAGTCTTCAGAGATTGTGACGCTACAAGAATACCACATAAAAACGGAACTAGCTGAGAGAAGATCTGCCATTTCTCCACCATACACATACACTTGCAGTAACCACTATAACTTTAAGCAATTTAAAGCAATAGCATGTTATCATCTAGTATGTTATCACATATATCAGGAAAAAAATTGAAAAGTTCCGAGATGAAGTAGAATAAACATTCCAGAAAAAACCTGTCTCACTCACTGTTCAATACGTGGGGAGAGGTACAGCTTAGGAAAAACCTGAGTAGCTTCTGCATCCTCAAAACTAACGGAGAGAAGTGCAACATCTTCTCCAGGGTCTTCATTCACATCCTGTACATATAAAAGTAATATACAATGGTAAATAACAAACTGAATATTTAAAAGCTTACAGATAAGAACTAATCAGTCAAATACAAATTTATTTAGGAGATGCTTAAGTGAGGAATCTAAACTGTTACCATTGCAAAACAGGTTGCAAATTTATTCTTTCTTACTGTATTTGCACTTGAAAGATATTTTGCTCTGCTTAATTTCCTTTAATGTATCAAAATAAAATTACTGAGTTATCAAGTATACACTACTGTAGCTTTTCTTCAATTAGGTGAACTATAAATTTCAGTAAAGATACAGATTTTGTTTTTAGGAATTCCTGGTTTGACACCAGACGCAAATGCCAAAGTTTTTTAAAATGTTGTAATATCACTGAATTATGACCACATATCTTGTATTTGTTATTTTTCAAAGTAGTTTATGGCCCAAACTTTCTAGTGTATTGTATTCAACTCCTCTAGTGGATGAAAAACATTTCTGCAATTGGAAATTTTTATCTAGAAGTCACTGTCTCCAAGTTTCCTGCAAATTAAACCTATGCATTACTTGCAGCAAAACATGCAGACTCTAGAAAAGTACTGTAAGGAAAAAAAAAAAAAAGCATGCTAAATACACATCAATCTTAATGTATTCACAGCTTAGGTTTTCTTTAGATGAGAACAATCAGTTACAGCTTTGGGATCATCTGGTTAGGATCTGACATCCCTCCAATTCATAAATCACATACAGTACGAACAAGTGTATTTCTGCCACGCACAACTTCATTTAAGCTCTTGACCTCTAGTTAGAAAGTAATGAGTTAGCAGCACAGTCACCTTCACTGACAGCAAATAATATGGTGCCACTTTCTGCTCACAAATAAATCTTTTAACATGTTTGTTCATATGTACACAGCAACTTGCCAAGATGCCTTTGTTTTTATCTGTTTTGGAAAAACAGGAAAGGAAGTAAGATATGTGCTCAAAGCAGGATCAACGTGGTGCAGAGTGCCCTGGTATGCTCTGTCCAACAGCCAGCTGTGAGGAAGGAACAGTCAAACCACTTAAATATTCTTAGGAGGCCCTGCCCTAACTGGGGAGAAAAAAAATTAAGTGACCACTGAGTGGTTTCAGGAAGGCGATCTCGTGCCATTTGAAGCTCTGACAGGATCGAAGCTGTTAATGTCCAGAGAGACAAGCTGCATACCAGCTATAACGTGCAGAACACTACATGCCAAGAAACTTAGAGATAAGCTGCAGGGAAGAATGGGTCTTAAAAAAGCCTAATTGTCTTAGATGAAAAATGAGACAGACCTGACAGTGTTTTCTTAAATTCTGCCTTGGTGTGCAGCTCACTTCTGACAGCTGAAAGAAAACTGTACTCTTAGAACTGCCTGTAAAATGGTCATGAGCACACTATGGCTGGAAATTAGAGAATGGTTTTAACCCTAAGTTTCAGGACAACACTCCCTATGAGTGGTGAGCACAAACAATAGCTGTTGTCCTGTTGTGGTATAACCAGTTTATGGATGGCATTATGTGACGTGATTGCCTGTAACAGCAATGGACAGAATCTCATGACCCAAAATGTTCCCTTAAGTGTTATGTTTTCAAGTGGTACTATCATCTGCACTAGAGAAAACAGAATAGATTACAAAAGCTTTATCAACAAGACAAGTAACAACAAAATATACCCAAGAGTACAATCCACCCTGACCTTTTCCCCAGTATTTCATGTATTTCCATCATTAATGAAAAAAATTAAATAAGGAACAGCTTTCAATCCTGAAGCTGAGTATAGCATTAACTGGCTTTTTCCCATTAATTTGCTAATTGTCAATCAAACGAAAAGAACTATTAAGAGAGATTAAACAGCAATGCTTTTAATGCTAATAACAATTAAAAAGATTTTATTTTAATGGGCATTCTTCAAGAGATGACAGGTATATAAAATGGTTAGGTTGACGACAAGCTCATGTAACCCCGTGACGTGCACGTGCAGCTCAGAAAGCCAACTGTATCCTGGGCCAGACCTAAAGCAGTGTTGCCAGCTACAGTAGGCAGGGGATTCTGCCCTCCTACTCTGCTCTGCTCAGACCCCACCTGTAGTACTGCATCCAGCTCTGCCATGGACAGTAAATCCCCTATTTAGTCTTGCATTTATGATTAGTGCTTACGTAGATGTGCACACACAACTTGACACCATGTGTAAGATCAGTTTCGGGAATACTATCAGGTGCTTACTGATTGAAGAAAGTCAAAACAAAGAAACAGAAAAACCCAACTTCAAACAGACGAGGTGAATGCCACTACAGCATCCATTAACACATACAGTAATATTGCATTGCATTTTCTATGCTCACTACTGAACTTCATATGAAGACTCATGCGAGGGGAAAAAAACCCACACAACCACATAAATAATCTCTGTATCTTTGCATGTTAAGCAGCAGTAAAATGAAATGTGTAGTAAGAGCAATAAATTGAGACATGATATTTTTCCATTTACAGAAGTACACACAACAAATATGACTGCAACTCCTGCTGCCAGCAGAGCACCGTGTTATGTTCATACAGCTACTGCCCAGTGCGAATCAATGTAAAGAAATTGGCATTCTTCTATAACTACCACTTTTCAAATGGATGCATATTTTCAGCCCTGAGAAAGGAAAGTTGTTACTTGAAAAAGACTCAAAACCCCAAAACAGCATTCCTGTAGGTTTTAAAAGATGCAGTGCAGTAACATCATGAAGCTGCTCAACCTTATTGTTCAGGTGGCCACAGATTTACAACAAACTCCCTTCTATCTGACACCATACCACTTACACCTTTCAGGCTTTGTTACTTTTATTTATGGAAGAAGCTGCTTGGTAGAACTGCATTCAACACTAGTATATCTGTTACAACTGCCGTTTATAAAACCAAACCAAAACCACATGTCTTACAGATAAACTGTGGAAAACTTTTCAACTAATAAACCTTTTTGATGTTGTCTGTGCCAGTTACAACTTAACTCCTTCAGTGATCTCTGTCCTGGTCATCTATAGAAACTTGTAGGGATTAGGTGAGAAGATGAAACCTTCTAATACAGGGCCATGATGTTTGCCCAGAACAGGGGCTGAGATCTTTTCATTACACCAGTGTCCAAGGGCAAATGTTGTTTAAATGCTTCTTATCAAACCCTGCACAGACAGCATCTTCCCTTTTCCCATTTCTGCACATGTATTTATATAAAAGAATAGATCAGATCTAAACAGAGCAGGAAAGTAAAAGCCACCTCTATTCTTGTTTTTCAGTTGGCTTCAAAAGATAGAGTGACATTCAATTGCTTTGGCAATATTATACCCCTTTAGGAAAAAAAAAAAAAAAGAGGTTGTTGGACTAAAGTCACATCTCATTTTTTAGTATTTAAGTAGCCATGCTTTTTCTTCTTATAATTTGTGTTTAACTCACAATATGATAGATGTTTTTATTAAACAGATTAACTTTATATTCAAGAAAAACTGATTTTGTAAGAATGCAGAATGGCAATTTTCTATAAATGTTAAATTTCTAGGTTAGAATTGACGTAATAAAAGTGCCATTTTATACTCACAGAACTTTTTCTACACAAGACTACAGAAGGTATTATTAAAATGAACTTCTAACTGAACAGAGATACATCCTGGGCCACAGGAATTTTGAGGTTTAAAAATTGAATATAAAAATGCTTGAGATCATTAGTTAAATATGTGATAATGCACACCTACTAATTTTTCCACAACAGTCCCATGCCTGATAGTAAGAAAACCCAATCTCTGGAAAATTGCAATGTAAAAGATCCAACACAGACTTTCATGGTGCCTTTCTGCCACCTTGCTACTATCTATTTCTTTTTTTTTTTTAAATATTTTCTCATTTCTGAAAATGCCCATTCAAATAAAATATGAAAAAAATGGATATACCCCTTAACACCGAAAATAAATAGTTTTCTTTCTCAAGAACTGCAAGGGGTTTCCTATGTTTACAGAATACTTTGCACAATGGGGCCTCATCCTTCTCTAAACCTCCAAAGCAATGTGGTGAGAAAAGAACAACAAAAAAATCTAGACATTTTCAACCCATAGGCTTTTTTTTCTATTACAGAAACCTAGCAACAATTTACAAAAATAAATAAAACTTTCCATTAACGGAAAACTCATGGTATCTGATTCTAATTCACTCTTTTTCTATTTAGCCAGTGCAGATGAAAGGTTCATTAAGTATGTATTTTCAAAACTCAAGAACAAGAGACCAGGTGAAAACGTAAATGCAGAACAGAACAGATGAAAATGAAAGTTTGAAAGCATTTAGAAATTTTTCTCCCACATACCTCATGAAAAGACTTTGAGTATCACAAAACTCCAAAGAAAAATTTAAAATTCTATTTCCAATTGTATCAGCACTGTCTTAACAGTCATTTGTTAGTTTTTAGTTGTATTAATCTCAATTTACATTCAAATTCATGTTTCAATGTTTACAGCTGCTCCCTTTCCAAGATCCTTAATCTTTTTACAAAGTTAGTATGAGTTGTTTATGAAAATTACCATCAAAACCACTTTAAATATGCTATCCAAACGGCATTGTTTTCTCATATCCTACCTACTGTAATTGAAAACTGGGAATTTACTGGAACTGACAATTTATTATGAGTCAGATGGTTGATAGCCAGGCCAACCAAAACATCTGCTCTGCACAGTCACAACTGCTATAACACATTTCCTCTTGTGCCTGGAGTCCTACCAAGTTGTACATTACAGTTCCTTTTCCTTAAAGATGCAGAGTATGGAAAATCAGTTACTACCTTTTCTTCATTATCAAAAAAAGAATTGCCTTGCAGCCTCTGATTAAAGTACACTTTTGAGAGGAGGTATTTCTGAATTTGGCACACAAGTGCAATTCCCTGCCCCAAAGAGTAATGCTTAAAGTGGTAAGTGACTCCAGTCTTGTCCTGGGCAGTAGCAGGACCTATCTTCCATGGAAGTCTCAAGATGGAGGGGGCATGAGACTGGGAGGAGAGCGTGCAATGGGGCGATGCACAGATCAAGGATGTGGCATTGAGAGCCTGGTTTAGTGTGATTAACTAACAAAAATGAGAAGAAAAGAAACTTAGAATTTGGTAGAAAGGAAGGGAAAGTACGTGCAGGAAGAGTACTGGGATGGCTTTGGGGAGGACAAGCAGCTTCTGACCTGGGGGACAGCAGGAAATAAGACAAGGGAGCTGAACTTCTGGTAAGGCTGTGAAGTTTGTACTGTAAATACACACAGCAATTGGTGTGGGGATAAAAAAGTGAGGGAAGAAAGAACACAAACTGTTAAACCTACTGGATGTTCCTTTGAGAAATGAGATGCCTCGCAGACGATTGATATTGTAGATGCCTCCAAATAACATGATGAGGCCAAATCTGCTTCAGGAGGGAAGTTCCCAGCCCCAGCAGATAGCTCCTACCTCTTGCTGGAGGTTTCTGACCTCTCAGCTCTCACAACTCTTCAATAATTGGTTTTGCGGTATGACTAATTGAAGGAATGGAAAACTCCAACAAATGGGGAAGGGATCACTTAAAACAAAAAAAGGATAAACTTAAATGATGTGATGGAGGTTGTTGGGGAAGGTGGAACAGAAAGGCAGAATATGGATGAGAACAGAGTGGAGTGAAGAGACCTTGATCTTAGCATCTGCAGCCAGCTTACACTAAGTGGTTCTTTCAACAGACACTTCACTTGACTGTGGTACCTGTCAGCCCTACCAAGTCAGTTAGCTTCACTGAAGTTGAGTGTGAAATTTATTTTTCAGGATCCTTTCTGAAAAAAAGGAAGGTCTCCAGAAGAGAAATGCATGAGAATAACATGCAATCAGAAATTTAATTTATCTAGGGTCAAATTTAATTCATGCAATTCTGCATGATACATACCTGTAACATACTTACTAACAACTGCTCAGAGATGAATTTAGTGTTGAAGCTGAAATGTGAATTACACCAGAGAATACACAACACTGTTCGCTTCATTAGTATTAACAGGCCTCTTGCTTCACAAGAATTAGCAATGTTTGGCTTTTTCCCACCAAATGGCAGTGTGCAATAACACAAAAATAAAGTACAAGCAACTTGTACCCTTATTGTGTAGCAGTTTCACTAGCCAGCTTTGATACGAGCAGCTACAAGTTCTCCCAATCTTTTCCTATATCTAGTGGCTTTTTGCTTGTCTTTTTTAAATAACAAAACACACTAGAGGAAACACACACAGTCCCTCTCCCAAGGTAACACAGCAAAACACTCGCCTGGCAAACACTGGGCAAAGCACGTTTGAGCTCAGTGTTGTTCTGATTTTAAGGAATGTGGAGTGGCAAATGAGACTGAGAAATCTGCTTCACTCTAGGGAGAATATTTAATTACTCCAGGAAATTCTTTCTCCTGTCTTCCAGGAAACCCACCAGGTCTGATCAAGGAGCGCAGATTCTTTAAATAGGATCTTTAATGAAAACAAAGACAGTTACCTTGAGTGCACTGCTCATGGCATCAAAGCATTCCATACATAGTCCCACTCCCAAGGTAACACGGCAAAACACTCGCCTGGCAAACACTCTGGGCAAAGCACATTTGAGCTCAGTGTTGTTCTGATGTTAAAAGTTACATGAAAATTGTAGGCTGGGAACAACTTTGTAAATTCTGAAAAGCAAGCTTCTAGGACAACATATTGGGTTTTCTTCATCAAACAAAATAAAACAAGTATCTACTGAGCATTAAAACTATCAGCAAGACCTCCAAGTATATCACGGGGCACTGACAGCTGAACACGAAAATGACGGATATTACACAAACAGTGTGACATCCCAAGGGTTCTTTTTCTTGTCATTGTTCAGGGTTTTCTTGCTCACCCTTTACATATGGATCTGTTTTGTCTATATTCCTTTCTTTTGTTATGGTCCTGATAATTTACCACTACTTTCACAACATGATTGACTGTTAAAGAGTTAGGTAAAGAATGCTGTTAGGAAAAGCATAAGAAACTACAAACAGTTAAAAAGAAATAACAACATTCTTGTCCATGAAAATACATGCTAGATTCAAAACTTTCAAGATTAATGAAATTTCAGATGACAAAAATTAATTTGACAGGGGAAAAAGTTGTGGTGACACTTTCAGCACAACACTGTTTGTTTAGGTCTGAAAAACAATCTCAGAAGACAAGGCAGATTTCACCAATGGTCAAAAACATGTTTTGGCAAGTTTGAGACTCAAATCTGAAATACATAATCTAGGTGTGGCACAGTATAAAATTAATATTGGATACAGTATAGAATTGATATTTTTAACTGATTTCAAGCAACCTAAAATGTTTTTACACATTCATTTTCACATATAAGAGATACAAAATAAATTTGCAAACAATATACTGACTAAAGCTCTTTATTTATTAAGTATGCTTTGATGACACTATAGTAGAGAATATTTAATATTTTCAGAAGAGACTGATATGTAAGATACTGTTTATATTAAATTTCAATTCATTGAATGAAACTTAAGTATGAGTACATTTGCTCTACCTACTCTAGTATCAGGTATCACATTCAGATTAAAATAAGATTAAAAACCAGCATTTACAGAGTTTGGAATACATGTGCAAATGAATTAAAACTTAAAATCCCCAAACACAAAATAGGAAGAAATATTAGAAATCTAGACTGCTGGGTAATAATCTCAGACCTGGCTTTTCTGTGCTTTCATGAAAAAGCACTTTTCCTTCTTCGAAAATTTAGAACGTCAGTTTATCAAACACTACACAGGAGTGCTGCTTAATTTTTGCTTCATTTCCTTCAAACCTAACTTCTAAGCAGACATAAACCATTAAGTTATCATAAAACTCTACAGTTTTACCATTAAGTACGCTACCCTGAGAAACACCCCCTGCCCCACTACTCTGATGAAGTTTTGTAGGCAAGAAAGAGATTCCAATTACCACTATAATCTTTCCTAGAACCTCAAGAAAAGCACCTTGAAGTTGACAGGAGCGCCTGCCTCTGCCATCACCACTGATAATGGGGTGAACAAAGTGTTCAGAAACCGCAAAGCTTAGTTTCTAACTGTTCTTAAACAGCAAGCAGCAGTTGCATCCATTCAAACCAAGCTAATGCTGCCATGTCTTCACAAACAGCTACTTCCTCAACCTGTAATTATGACACGTTTTTTAATCTAAGCCCTGTTCTTAAACTTGTTTTCCTGATAAAGATTTGGAGACACATAAAACCTGGAATTCAAATCCTTCATTAGGCTTTCACCAAGACTCAAAACTCTCCAGCCATCTTTTCAGTCAACTGGACTGTAATTTATTTAGAAAGCAATATTTGCATTCCTTTCCCCCATTTTACTGATTTCTCATCTCTTTAAAAATAGCAATGTCATTGGAGAGGCCAAAGAACAGTCATCTTGTGTCCAGCGGAAAACAAAGTCTCCTAATAAATACCCAAGTACTTAACTAGAGGACAAAGAAATCATTAATACAATTCTAAATAAAATAATTTTCTTGCTAAGCTAACTTTCTCATCGCCCAGTACAGATCTTCTGTACATGCATATTTATATGTGTAGATTGACAAAACAAACATAACAGATTAGTATACAGGGCTCATGGATGAAAGATTCAGAGCTAACAATTATATTTGGGAAGAATGTAATGTATTTGTGCAAGCAAGAATTCTAGGTACAGAGCTGACTCTTAAAACAACAGCATGACACTGACAAGAGTATTGTTTTAAAGATAATGAAATAGTTCTTTGATACAATTAATAAATCTCACAAAAAAAAGAGCAAAAGTTAAAATACTGTGAAAGAGGCATCAATCATAAGTATTTCTGTAACTGTGTTGTAGTTGGAAGTCAGCATAACTATTTATTTTTTAAATCAATCCAACTTTTTAATAAAAGCTTTTTCCTCTGCTCTCCGCATATTCTTCCATGTTCCTGGTTCAGTGAGTATCTCTTCAAAATCAGAAATACTATAGATTACATGGGTCACAACAAGAACACCAGAGTAAAGCCATATTCTGAGCTATGTCTTCAGTGAACCAGGAAGTACCAACATGATTTCACAGATGAAAAAGTGAATAATCAAAGTGTAAGGTAAAAACAAGCAAAGTTAAACTTGTTCAGTGGTCTTTCACCACTGCAGCTTAGCACTGCTGACCTGATTTAAAAATATGAAACATTTTATTTTAAAAGAACATGTCAATATTAAAAATATTAACAGCTATGAGTTGTTTTGTCAATTGCTGTTTCCTGAGAATAACAGGAATGTTACTTATTAAAGTTCACAGGACCTTTGATTCACAAACTGTTATTCTGCACTCCCTTCTCAAGGATATATTTGTATTTCTTTTCCAGAGAATTCTATTATCCCCTTGATTCACAAACTGTTATTCTGCACTCCCTTCTCAAGGATATATTTGTATTTCTTTTCCAGAGAATTCTATTATCCCCTCGGTTCACCAACTGTTATTATGCATTCCCATTTTGAGGGTATAATATTTTTTCTTTCCAAAGAATTCTGTTATCCCCTTGTTTCATTATTCCATTTATGTCTACAGGATCTTTAAAATAGGAGTGTGTGTCTGTGTGGGGCATTCTCTGCTTTGGACAAAGAATATGGAAGTCAGAGCATCCTGCCCCCTTGAGCCCTATTTACAAACATTCAGCTTTCCAACAAACAACATAATTGGTCTGCACACAAGTGTAAATGTATACAGATGCCACGAAGAGTAATAACTCTAATACTGTAATAAAAATAAAATTCTTGCAGTAAGAAGAGAAACACAGCTTTTCTGTTGTATTTGTGTGAAGGTGGATCCTGATACAGGTGAGAAGCAGGACACTGGAATGAGGGGTAAAAGCTGTATTTGTAAAAAATGGTTGTGACATTGGTACTTCAGAGTTCACATCTATACTGGTATGTAAATCAGGTACATAATGAGAGAAAAATTCGCAGGGGTAGTCTCCTTCTATATGTAATAAAAAAGTCACATTTGGTGACGTGTAGTGTCAAGAGAGGTCTTTGAAACTTACAGCGTGAGACGGTAACTCCCATACTGCAGCACAGAGCTCAGGTGAAGGCTGAATCATCTGTTGTTGTTTACCTTGCCAAGACAGTGCCTGAAACACGAGGTGTCCAGCTCAGATGTGGTCCCACTAAATTAATGGGGTGGTTGCTAGAACAATACATCATGTATTTCCAGATGGAAGACTGACTCCACCACTGACATTTCCCTGATTACTGACTCAGAAAAGATAACCAGATCTTTTCTCATATCTGTTCCATCAGTGCATCCATCACCAACTTAGGATAAAGAATTTGGAGAAGTATAGTTAAACTCTTTTATGGTGTCTGGAGCTGTATTTCAGTAGAAAAGATTACGGTTCAAAGGCTACTAATATTGATACCACCCTTGAATTTTCAAAGTCTTTCCTGACACTTTTTCTCTTGTATCACCTCTTCCAAAGTTCAGGGGATAATTTTCTGTAATTGCTACTTTTTAAAGCTGTCACAAGGCTCGAAGTCACCTGCACAAACTCAGTAGTTTCAGCACAGCATCCCAGCATGCACAAATCAACAGAGAAGAATATCCTCTGTTCTAGGATATTCAGCTTTCTGACCATAAAATTCAGTAGCATGTTTTTTGTCATGGAGGAAGATCTGATTACGTACAAGCAAAACTTGGGTCACAACAAGAAAGTTTGAACTGGAAGCTTTGCACCCTGTCCTGTAGGAGAGAGCATTTGATCGTTTTACAGTTAATTTTCTTTTTCTTTGAAGCAGTATATTAAAGACATTATTTTCAGAAGTTTTCTGAAATAATGCAAATTTGATGTTCAAACTTCACAACTGATGGGATTTGCTGAATGGTTATTCATTTGGTTCCACCCTGCAGTTATGAACAGTTAAGAGTTCATGGGGACACACAGACAATGGTAACTCTTCTACCTCCCACTTCTTCAAGAACCTCAGCTCCCCTACAGGCAACAATTTCAAAATAATACAGTCCTTTAGTATTCTTGCACGTATACCTAGAGTGGAGCTCACTATGATACTTCTTTGGGGACAACATTAAGAATTTTTAAAAAAGCTTAAGAAAATCGCAGTATTGGGGGTTCTTTCAAAATAACACATGAAAATCAAAGTAAGTGCCAGCTAAAAACTGGAGAAGCCAATATTTAAGGTGTCATTGTAAAAAAGAACAGAGTAAATATATGATGTAAATAGTAATATTTAAATTCCTACATATATTAATAAACTGTAAGTCTGAAACCATCGAGCCCTTTCTACCAAGAAGCCACTTAGAAAACAGTTGTGTTTTATCAGTGACAAAACTGCAGTCAACAGCATTTTAAGGATCAAGGGAGAAGGAAGATTGAAGTCACATGCATTCTGGGAACTCTCTGAAAGTGCCAAATTCAGCTCAATTTTTCTACTTAATCTTTTCACTCTCAGCAACTTGATTTTTTCAAGTCGATGTAAAATTCCACCATCTTGATATCTCATATGCAAGATTCCTTGTTTTTTACATTATGGCATTTATCTGGAAATGAAGTGTCTTATCTTTTATTTCTAGGGTTCAAACATAATGCTAGAAGCTTATCCTCTCTTATTATTTTCTGAATATTAAGACTAGATGAGATTTCAGCCCACCATTTTCACTTTGTACACAGCACCTTCACAGCGGTCACAAAAGAAAACCATCTTCATGCACATTCTGCCCCAACCCTCACAACTACCCCATACATCAATTTTCATATCTTTGGAAAATATATTATGGGACGTAGGAAACTACTTGAAACTAGGTATCACCTCTAGCTTCAACTAAACAGGTTGAGAAACACTGCTTCAACTATAAATAGAGTTCAAGTTTTAGCCATCAGAGAAAAGTCTAATAGTCAACTCTAATTAAGACTGAATACATTAAACAAAACCACTAATTGGTTGCAGTATGTTCCTTTTAATATCAACAAGTCAGAGTCTCCTGTTAGAATCACAACTGAATTATCATACAATCAAACAACATCCCATAGGGAATCCAGTTCTAGATAAAGACATCTATATAAAATCAGTTCAACATCACACAGAACCAGTTCTAATGTAAGACCTTGTAAATTCAGGGAACATAAAAACTTAGGACTGTGAGCGTAGTAATAGAAATACACTGTTTATTTCAACAAACAAAAATAATTATGAGCTATCCATAAAGCATGTAAATATTTTTTTGTCCTCACAATAAAAAGAACTGCTAGTCATCAATACTGAAATTCAACACCACCTTAGTTTTATTTTACCGCCATGCAAAGAATGGACCTTCCTTTATATTAACTTCCCACTTCTGCAGCCCACATAGCCATGGGATTAATCTAAAAATTCTGCTAGCAAAGCTATAGCCATATGTTTCTGTTACATGCAGTTTATTAGCAATATAACAACTCACGTTTACGTGAAAAATTTAATAGACTTGACTTCTTCAAATAAATCTATCTGCATTTTCATTTATATTTGTAAAAGCAAGGAAAATAATCTAATGATTTACTTCAAAAACTGTTCTAAACATATGGTTACGTTCAATACTTACCTATGCTTTAAATCCAGAAAATGTCACTGTAATCTTAGCATCACTGAAAACAGTAAATCCTGGAAAATAAATCAACCTACCTAGAAATACAACCTCCACTCACACCAGTTTCATTCTACAAACTAAATACAGCTTCACAGAGTTACATACACTGGGAATAGACCCTCATTTTTAGTTCTGCTGAGTACTTCTTTCAAACGTGTATCTGTTTGCTACAGTAGAATGTATAGTACTTTATTTATATTGGTTTCTAACAGTTCAAGAAATAACATTGACTGCGATCCATGGTAAAGTGTCCTACAGCTGAGTATGCTCAAAACAACATTTTGGGAGAAGAGATAACGATTTATTTATCTTCACCTTCCTTTGCACAATGCTATCATTGCAATGATAAAACTCTTTAGACATAGCCATGGCATACACAGGTGCACCCACCCATATGTATCTACACAGGTTCTTTTCAAAGAAGTTACGCTCTAGTTACCAGATGGGCACTGCAGTAGTTAGCTCAAATGAAACAGAAGTGAAGATCCTTCCATTCTCTCACTTTTTTGCTGCTTCATTTGGGATTCATACTAGAGTCTTGCCAAGTTCTGACCTTTCAGCCCAGACAGTTACTCACATCATGAACACAAACTTCCCCTTAACTATGAAGCTCAAGACTTCTCCCTCTTTGTGCAGCATTGTTAACTGTTTGGTCTGCAACAGAACCTACACCTTTGATTTATACTTGGCACCACAGCAATCTCCAGAAAGCTCTGTCTAGACCAAGCCTTCATTTCTTTTGATTGGTCCCCAGACTATTTGAGTAGTATTAAATAGAAATTGTTCATATTCTTTGGAAATAACCATTGCCCTGGCTCCCTGGGAACACATGCTTTTTAGCCCCTGCCGTCTACATCAATCTATACGAAAACTTCTAGAGCCTTCACAGTTTGCTTGCAGGTCTGCTTCTGAAAGTGCTTTGCATGTGGGCTTTAACACACTCTCAATGTTATCAATGGTGATACTTATACATACATGAAAAGAAACTTCCAATATTTTCCTTCTTCTCCCTAAAAAAATCATGCCATTTCCTTTTGTCTTCCTCTACATTCAATTCCTCAATATCCTAAACTAAATGAAAGGCTTCTTAAAGAGTTTTTGTTTGGTTTGAGTGTTGCTTTTTAAAATGTATCTTAAAATTTTATTTCCATGGCATATACAATCTTTCTGGAGACAGATGCTTCAATTGCTTCTGCTCCTTCAGCCTGAAATACAAACTGGCTACTTAAACACATCAGTCTTGGTTTTCACTCAGAACAACGGCACTTACTTGACACTAGTTTAAGGCTATTTGTGTCCAAACACATGTGCTTATGACAAGTGGTTATTTGTTTGCTTTTAATAAACATAGAAAAGATATCCTTTTCCACTGGGATTAGTCAATACCTACAGATTTGTATCTCTCTTCTTCCCCTCAAACTTTTATTTTCTTCATTCTGAGAGGAGCTTAAACCCCACTGCATTAATCAAGGATAGAGTGTTCCCACATTAAGAAATACTCTCTGCAGGTATTTTTGTATCTATGAAATTGACGATGCTTTACATTAAAACTTTAATCTTCACAAGATTACTATAATTATTAGTTGCACTATAATAACTGGTTTTGTGGCAACCACATGTTTGATGCTCTATTGTTAAAAGAAGAGCAGTCCCTTTCAAAAGTCTTTACTATCTGGAAGGCAGATGTATAAAGATACCAGGAAAGTCCAGAGACAAAATTAAACATCCCAGCTTTTTTCCTAATGTTTGTTTCCTTTGTATTGTAATTGACTCATTTTTTACAGCTCTCACAACAAATCATCTTAGAACAAGAAAAGGAACTAACTGAAAGGCATTCTTTGCCATAGCCAGTTTCACTGTAGAACACACTGATACGTGAGGTACAGTTATTTAAAAAACGGGGAGAATAGAACAGACACACTCCGACACTGATACTATATTTCCTAAGGAAACTGAGCTAAAACTACAGCTAAATTAACACCTTGGTTTATCTGAAATATGGTAGGGAAACCCTTGACATAAAAATGCATAAAGAATTCCTTCATGGAAATGTGTTCAGAGGATATCAGCAGTACTTCTTTCCCTCTGGAGGTTGTCATTTCCAATTGAAAAGCCATTCTTGAGAAGGAAAAATGGAAATCTCTGTTGTTGCACAGGTAGATAGATGTCCAAGATGACTATGATGGGTATTTGCAGCGAGTCCATTATATGCTGTACTTAAGGTTCAATAAACCTGGAAAGTGGAGGCTCAAGATTGATGGTAAATGACCATTGTTCATACAGCTCCTCAGAAAAAGTCATCCAATAATTTTCTGAGAAAACAGTTTAAGAGAAAATGTTGCCTTGATTAATAGGGAGGTGAAAAACAGAACAGGGCATAAGTATGAGCTATAAAAGTTCAAAGTCTATAAAAACTCCTCACGTGAGGAATATAATAATTTAGATTACTCTTGATTGAAATAACCTTTGGAAACAGAAAAATGGGATGTCTATCAGGTGAAGGAGATATGCAGAGTGGGCATAGACACTTCTACTGCTCATCAGTCTGTAACATACTCCTTGAACAAGGCAGGTGAGGTCTCATCTTACTGCTTGTTGAAGAAATCTAAGATGACACTATTGAAAACTTTATTTTCTACCTACTTACAATGGTGAAGAGCCACTCACCACCAGACTGTAGCAAAGGTGCTACACCTTATATAATATGTCATAGAGTCAACAACTGTCCCCTTGTTTCAGTTCAAATAAAATGCTTTGGTGCACTGTTCATCAACGTGATTAATATAATTCAAAGTGTTTCTAATCTCAGAAACACTTTGTTTCATTATGCTTAAGTGAAGAGACCTTTCTCTAAAGCCTCATACTTTGTGACCCGGTAACTTGATTATACACAAACTGCTGGTGGACTGATTGACAAGAACATAGAAACATGTGTTTCCTTTGAAGATGAGAGATACTGTATCAGATTAGATTTTGAAACAGGCTAAAAAGAGGAAATATTCTGCTGAGTCTTCATGGTACAGAAGTTCATTTCTAGTTATAGTCCATAATTTTTCCACCAATTTCATATGAAATAAGAAGTGATGCCACTCTTCTTCTATCATATTTTCAAAGGCAAAATGCATTATCCAGAACAATGAATGGAACCACAACTTAACTGTCATGACATCGTAGATAAGTCTGCACTGACTCTTCAAAAATTTTTCAACATTTCAATATGTCAGCTATTTTTCATATATTCTGTGATGCTCATGTTCAACTACTTCAGCTAAAAAAGGGTTTATTCTTAGCAGAATATGTACATTTCCAGTGACTTAAACACTGTTCTTTACTCTAACATAGTGAAATTATTAATGCCAAGTCCAATAGGAGATCCTTTTTCTTGGCTGCAATTCTGCAGGGACCTTAGGTAATGGAATCAAACATGGAGCTTTAAACAAGTGCTGGCACAAACCTAGCTGCAGTAACCAGAGCAACCCTAAGCAATGTTGTAGTTACCTGGTGTCTGCTTACTAGACTATCTTTTTATGAGCCTCAGGCAGTTGGTGAATATATATCTTTGCATTAATTCCCACTTAAAGTTAAATTTAATTAAATAAACTTAGGACGTTCTAGTCCTCACCACAAATGATGTGCAGTATAATTCTAACAAAGAGGTTTAGCAGATATTTGCCAACTTCAAGAAAATCCCTATTAGTGGATATTGCAAATAAAGTAAACACTGATCTTCAATTTCACTTGTATTATAAAATTATGTCACTTCATGTATTTTGAATTGGTGAAAAAATTCTGGTTGCCTTCGTATTTCATCAAGTCCTAGCTTTTTTTTTTTTTTTTTTTTTTTAAATACAAGGGAAGTTAAGCATCTTCCACATTTCAGCACCTGAAAAAGTAATGAAATGTGGTCTAAGGGTACCCAGCTCTCATATTGAGTTACCTTCTTTAATTAATAAAGAAAACAAAACTCAAAACAAAGGTAACAAACTTCTGACACTACTACAAACAACAAGTTAGGCATGAGTAAGACTAATCTGCTTTGGGACCTACAGTGTTGTTCTGTCTGAAAGACAGCAGCGAGTCTATAATCAGAAAATAAACAGGTCTTGGACAACATACAACTTCTCCAGGCATATAGAAATTCCAAGGACTTCGCAAAGAATACTCTAGGTATGATTAACATACCTTTCAATACTGCTTCTTGAAGTCAAGATGCCGTACTATGCTTTTCACTTGATTAAATAAACAAACTTTATTAAATAAACAAATTCTGTATAAGGAAGGTTTTGTTCCCATTGACAAACTGGGGGCCTAGCAGGTTCCAGCACAGTTCAAAGCAGGTAAGAAAGAAGATGAAAGCCACTGTCTTCAGAAGAGCATGAAATACTACAGCACTCATCAATCAGACTTCTGGTGCTAAGGTTTGAGCTCTGTGTTGAGAAAACTCGGCTAATACAGAAATGATAATGACAGGTTTTGCATTCTTGTCTGAACTGATGCTGAAGCCATCAGCAATCCCGACACCGGTAACAGCCACCTAAGCACTGGGAATAGCAATGCTTGTGTAATGAATAGCTGGTACTATAATAAAATTCCATAAATCAGTTTCTTTCATAAAGTGCTGGATCTTTCATAGGGTAGCCAGAGGAGCTATGAGGCCATTCCTGAACTCAATTTTGATTTGATCAACCTGACATCACAACAGCTTGAGCTGCCATTTACACCTAAAGACCTGAATGCTCGCTTGTCAATGTCAGCAGGAAGAGAGTGACACCTAAGTCTCACCACTGAAAGCTTACTTCATGCTAAATGAATTTGATGCATGCCATTGCTCACGTGGATAGACTAGGATATAATTTCCACTGTCTTCCACTTCATTTTGACATATCAAACTGACATTAAATAATTTAAATAAAGCAGCATAAAAGCATCTGGAAGGTACTATCATTCAAAATACCTGTAGTCTTGAATTCATACATACATGCACTTTAAGCTACTAGTAGCAATTGAAACTATTATTTAAAAAGGACTAAAACAGTATTTAAAAGATAACCTATGACTAAAGCAAAAGATGATTAAAACAGTAATTAAAAACCTTTTCAGTTTGTTTGAAATTAGTAAAATTGCTCATTCCTCTCTACCTCCAACACTGCTGTTTCAAAGGATATTACTGGAAGACTTAAAAACATCTACTGAATGACAGCTCCCCAAATTGCATGAAGTTCAACCATGATAAACAAATACTCAAATGGACAAAGGTTAGCACACAGAATAGCCTGTACTCACCTATTAATAAATATCATACTAAATTTAGGTTGACAGCCACAACTAAATTAGCAGATGAAGTAATTATTGTATTTGATACTCCATGGCTTAAAAATCACAACTACCAGAATCTATTTCTGGTCTGTCACTACAGTACTCTAGCAAAACTTCATACACCAGTTTCCCAGTTTTAAAATGTGGAGATTAAAACATCTTATCAGTCATGTTACGGGGCTTAAGTCAGTATTTCTAAACCTTTAGATTCTGACTGCAAAGTTCTCCATCAATGCCGCAGAAAGGAAACATAGTAATCTCAATTCCTTTAACTACCACCAACTGCTTTGTGAACAAGAAAAGATTTCAAGTCGCAGAAGCATTTCCAGTATCAGACAGCTATCACTGGCAATATAAAATTCTTTTAATAGAAAAAGAATGAAAGAGTAAGTCATCTGATGATCCAAATTTCAGCCTGATGCTTTTATAGGAATAATAAATCTCCAAAAACAGGATTCATAATATTGATGCAGAAATACTGAGACAAACTCAAAACTATTAATGGTGCAAAAGACACCACTTCAAATGCTTTTACCTGTCTGAACCAGTTTTGCTGCTTTGACACACCTACAATTCTTGTATATATTTATCCCTCTGAAACACAGAATAAGCACATAACATAAAGAGGCCTTTATATATAATGCCATATAATTACCCTTCACATTTCAGATGGTTTGAAAATCTGTGTTTATGAATATAGTTCTGTGATCATGATCCTGTTGACTTCAATGAGGGCAGAGTCCACCTCACCGAATAAAAAACACAGTCGTCTCTTGACTGGCCTGAACTGCACCAATTGGGCCAATTAGACCAGCCTTTCTATTAAGCTATCCGAAATATTTGTTTTTAAAAAACTGCACGCAACTAGTTTCATAACAGGAGACATAACACTTCTTGCCTTGATCACTTTCCAGAATCATAAACCTCTTCTTTTTTTTTTAACACAAACACAGGGAAGTGAAACTACCAGCTAGTCCTTTCCCACAACATGAAATACAATGAAAATTTCTTTGAAAAACTGGGGAGAAAACCCACCAACCATGAGGTACACACCTGCTCTTCACTGTAGCCAAAACTCTGGTTTAAAGCTAGAAATCAACTCTTTTTTATAAAGGCAGTCGGGTGTATCAGTGATTACTTGTTTCCAAATGCAAATGACTTCATTCTCATTACTGAATAACAGTTACTCTGTGTAACTGTACTATTATTTTCAGTATTCATGTAAGAAAAACTGAGAATCTAGATTTAGCAAAGCCACATCATCATTCCAAAGTTATATGGCAATTTGCACTCCATACTTTGTAATTAACTATAAATATATTGCTTTATAGGCTTTATTGATCCAAATCTATGTTTTACATCTTGTATTTGCACCATATCTAACTTTCTATAAAACACACTGTAGGAAGAATACAACAGAAAGAAGAAAACTTTACTTTCATTGCTCTAGCCCTTTACAGAAAATAATAATTAAAAAAAAAAACCAAGAAAAAAATGAATCCTTTTACTACTCTGAAATTACAAGCACATATTAAGCATAAGTTCATTTACTGAAAAGCTGTCTACCTGCTTTTCAGCATGTAAATGCTTCCAAACCACTGAATAGCTGTGTAACCAATAATTTGTTGTAGAAAGAAATGTAAGACTTCAATACGAATCAAAACACTGTATCAATTTGGAACTGTATGTCACTAATAGATTTTAAATATTTCCCCCTTGTTTTATATATGAAAACCCAAGAAATTACGTGACTTGCCCTCTTGGCATCTAAAGGAATCTCTTTAAGAACCTCAGTGGAAACAAAAATATAAAAATTGTTCTTCCTGATCCTTCACATCGATAAGCTCATGACATAAGGAAAGAGAAGACACTGATGCTCACTTTGAGGCTTTAAAGATATTTGGTAATACACCAAATCATATATTTGTAATACACCCATCTGTGCACCACCCATGGACACTCAGGGATGCAAAGGGCACACACTGTCCTCTTTTTGTGCTCAACAGTTTTGGTCACTTAAAGGTGAGTTTGAGAATTCTGGTGTTACTGCTAAACTTGGAAACACACTGTTAAAAATGGAAAGCAAATTGAAAAACAGTGGCTATTCACTTTTGAACTTACTTCATGATTTCACAGTCTTAAAATAAAATGTATCATCTTCCCACCATAGATATCAATGCCCAGTAATTTTTCATCATTCTCAAAAGAAATACAAAACATATTGAAAAACAATAAATAAACATTTTGCTAACAATTATGCTTGTACACCACCAGGATAGAACTGCTCTGAAAAACTCTTCTCTTCATATGGAAATTCCTGGAACACACACATCATCAAGTTCATTTAGTTTTTCTTCATTTTACAGGCAAGTTTCTAAACAAATGCAATTGATAACATTTCAAAGTATGGTGGGAAAAAAGATAATAAAAGAAATCAGGCCTAGTATCCAGAGAAGGATTTACACAAATAGATGAAAAATAAGTAGGTGCCTAAAAATTAACATTTTATGTTTCTGATGGTAGAAAAATTTGAATTTTAAATCCAATATTCATTTAAAGCTAAAACATTTATCAGCACCATTTATCAGACTACTTCTACCCCTGCCAAAAATCTTTTTTTCAGACACGGTATTCCTTCATGCGCTATTTGGAAGGAAATACTTCTCTGCAATAAAAATTCCTTCTGTATTTTTTTTCACTCTCTTCCAACTTACACCGAACAAGAAAGCATAACAGACATCCTTTTATGGTTAAAAAGATCCTGACCAAGGTTCTTAATGTTCTTGGACAAGCAATGCCCACATTACCACAACACTTTCTTGACTTAACACAGTTTGAAGATGAGGATGATGCTTTCCATGCTCCAGGCTGAACAGATTTGTTAGGAAGACATGTCCTGACAGATATGCTTAAGAGAATAAGGTCATTGATTAATCAAGAAAGGAGCCCATTAAAATAATGGAATTAATATATTTGTAGATGGTTACTTAACAGGACACTGTCAAGGTATTTTTGTCAATTTTTGAATATTCCCTTCTCAATCAGAATTAATAAATGCTTGGCTCCATATTTGTCTAGCTTTCAGTGTGTTAGAAGATGGATTGTAATTAATGGCTGCACTAAAAAAAAAAGGTAAACAGTCCTGAACAAGAAATTTATTTAAAATGATAAATTGAGCATTTCCAAATACTTTGTTTTCCATGTAATAGTTTTGCAAAGATCTGTACACCCTCATGCACAGGAGAAACAAATAAAATACCTGGAAACAATACCATCAAAGTTTCAAACTAGTGTTTTCAAACATTTACATGCAGTAAGCTTCCAAAATACTAATCTCAAGAAGAATCTTTTTCTTTGTATTTTTCACAGCATACAAAATTGGAACACCAAGATGAAGAGATAGGACTTGTTTCCAGTCTTTCTCTGTGATTCAAAAAACACTGATGTTTTGTACAGCTGTAAATATCTTAATTGAAAGTACATTCCAAAATTGCCTTAATATGGTAATGCAGAGATTATTCCTCTTTCTCTACAAATTCAGACTCTTGTTTTCTCTGTCCAACCCCAAAATAGTTTTTGCATATTAAATGAGCAGTTAAGAGTCTTCATATTGAAAACTTATTATTGATTCTCTTAGCTTACATTAAAGGAGAGATTTCCTTCACAGTAACAGCAATGATCAACTCAGTGGAGGAAGAAGAAAATCAGCTGCACCGTGATCTACCACAGATGTTCCCAAACTGATCACTTGACTAAAGATTTATTTTTAAACTGTATAATCCCTTAGATGCGCATTCCCAAATTGATTTAAACAACACAGTTTGTTTAAATGATTAAGCTGCAGGAAGGAGTTTACAAACAAATTCAACTAAATGCCTTGGTGCTAAGCAAGTGTAAATATTCTACTTGGGCATTCATACCATTTGAGCCAAGTTGTTCTAAAACTTTTTGGGTGATGAAAAGGTTTTTAATGTCATCAAGTTTTTCATTCTAGTGTAGACATACTGTAATAATTTTTCTCCCACTTAATTTTGTTTCAGATTCAGTGCATATGCAAGCACTTTTTTCAGATGCCTCCCCACTCTCTTCGCTCTTTTCCCTGACCCATTTTTAGTCTCCAAAGATAATTAAGTTCATAGAAGCTCTATGAAGATCAGCAGTTAGGTAGAGGAGAGACACAACTGGTTATTCCACCAAATACTGTGACAGGTAAATTCAGTTTGCTACGAAGGGCAGCAACTGAGGGGCAAAATACTGAAAGCACTTCCCATCTTCTCACCGGATAAATCGCTACATAGGACACATGGGAGAACAATAACAGCATAGCATAGAGATTCAAGAAGATGAGGGATTAAACCTGTACGAAACGAAGCTTCACTATTTCTACTGCTCACAAATCTGGTGATTTTATTTAAAACCTATATCTGTGTGTGCCAGAAAACTCCTCTAGAAGAGAAGTCCTGCTAAGCACACACATACACTTTCTGTTTTGATGAAGAACATAGCAAAATGAATTAATTTTTTTTTTTTCAAATCCCATTTATACAGATCACTATTAGAATTTTTCAGGTTTCCTGGGAATGTATCCTTCCAACCCTAAGAGACTGCAATTTTTTCAATCTTACATGGATCTTTGCTTCTTAATAGGCTTCGAATGACTCTCAGTTGTTTTCTATTAAATTATCTCTTTGTGCTATACCTTCTTTTATATTTAGTACTGAAGCACTATATTAATATAATGCTTATTCATACACACTTACTCACCTTCTTGTAACAGTGATAACATTTTTATATCAGCGGCGTATAACTTTCTACACCATTTTTCCAGGAGGGATAAGTTTATCCAGCTATATTCACAAAATTCATAAATAAAGAAGCCAAGGAAAAGCAATTCTGCGTACTGCAATGCTGCCTCACATGAGTCAGAGAAATAATATATGCCTCCAAGTTGCTTTAATAGGTATAGTCTCCTAAATGTGATACTATCATTGCCTGAAGGCCTGTAAACGGGCCTGCAGTTTGATCACACATCTTTTCAAGAAGGAACTGGCAACATGTGGTAAACAACAACAAAAAAAGAAACAAAGAGAATATTTTACTTATTAAGTTGCTGCCATGCAGTAAAACTGATGCTGCAAGAACACAATCGTAAAATGCCAGTCTTGTTTATCACAAATTCAGTTTCACAGCTTCTTATGAAACATTTGCTATTGCATCAAGAGAATCTCTCTGGTAATTTCATTCCAACATTTCTTTTGCTTTAGGAGAGCTCATAAAGCACTCAGTCCTAAAGCATCGTATTATTAATGCCTCACTCTTTTATTTCTACCAAACAAGTAATATCCACCTATAATTTCCACATCTTGAAATAAAGTTTCAACAATTTCTGATTTTATATTAAAAAAATAAAACTTGAAAAGGCAGTTTGAGTTGCCATGTAAAAATGAATATTAATACAAGACAAACTGCTCTTCTGTTCAGTAGCTCTACTGCAGTCAAGGTTAATTACACAGAACAAAGCCCAGAAATTACTGGCATTTTAACAGCCTTTTATTGATATTGTCAAAATAAATGATATGCATAAACTAAAATCGATACACAAAGAACTACCTAGAAAGGTAAGTGTTCCATTTGTAAACAAAGATGAAACACAGCCTTAAGAATATAAAATTAAAATTGTACTTTAGTTTAAATATTTCTCACACAGACTGCAAGTCAGATTGCATGTACTCCTCTCTCTGCTCTGCCATTTATTTGCTTTTCAAATTTTTTTTTTTAATAAGTGGAACAGTTACAGTACTTTTCTTTCATGCAGAACACAGCTCAATTCTGTGAACTTTAGAAAGAAAATAAAATTGAAGTTCTGAGTATCTTCAGAGATACAGTTATTGTCCAAATGTGAAGAGGTGTCTTTATCCTACTCAAGAACAGTAACAAATGCTATAGTGGCACAACAGTAAGAACCCCTAAGAGTGGAAAAATGGCCTATGAGAAAAATCTCCAGCAACTCTGAAGTCATACAACTCTTCCTGCTGACAAGCATGGCTTGTTTTTCCTTCAAGAAAAGTGTGTCAAAATGAACTGGACTTAAATGACTGCTAATTGTAACTGTGATGAGTTGTGAAGGTTAGAGAAAGAGAGGGGACAGGAAGAACCCTGCTCTGGTTAAATCCTTGGACAAGCTCTCTACTCACAGCTCAGGATTCCACGCTGAATTCGCATATACCTAGCTTGTGTTTCAAGTCCTGTCTGAAAAATAGAGGTTTTTTTATCATATGTCACAACTCCCGTGAACAATATATTAAATGAAAACTTGGGAGACGATCAGTTACTATTTTTGTCTAAACTATGTAGGGAGAAAAAGTGACAATGCCTACACGTATGCCAAAATGGTAACCTGGGTATAATTTGACCTATATTTCAAGCTTATCAACAGTAAAATGAAAATTAAATAAGATTTATTACTTAAAAAAAAATAATGAGTCTAGGTGAAATGAGATAGAATTAATGATTTTATCTAGGACACACATTACAAATGCTAAACAATGAGAATAATAATTTGGAATGAGTGTGTTTATTCTTTGTTAACCAACACATTGTCCTCGGGGTTTTGCAAATGAATCACTGATTATTTACATACCATCAGTCAGTCATCAGTTTTAGTCAAGACATCAGTCATATTTGTCTAACATTTTTCTACACCAGAAAAGATGTTACAGTAAAACAGTATCTCCAAAATATCATCAAATATATAAACACATTCAGATACATTAAAAGCACATGTATTTCAGTAGTTTATTACTTAAGATAACTACAAAGGCAAATAATTAAAATTACAAAATATGGCAAGAGATGGAACAGCATTATCAATTTAACTCTATTTCATTATTTTCCTTCACCAGAAGGACTTCCTATTGGTATTATATGGGTATACTTAAGTATTATATGTGCACTCCAGACAGTCCATTAAGCAACTCAAAATCAACATTTAATTCATGGACATCATCTTGCCCAAATTTTTATGTACTGGTAACCTGTTAAGGCCTAAGGAGTGCACGTTATTGCACCCAGTGAAGTCAAATTAATGCTCCTCCCCACTGCCCCTTCTCTCCCATGCATGTGCTGTTTGCAATGATTACAGGTCCCAGCATATGAAAGACATACAAGTTCTAGCATGAACACCCAAACTGTTAAAACAGAAATAGAGAGTCAAGAGGTCTGAGTTTTATTTGTTGTTCTTTCACTGTCTCACTGAGATGCTGCTGGACAAGGCAGACTTTCCTTCAGCCTTCTCCATCTAAAGTCTCCTTCTAAAATAGAAAATACCTACATACACCTTCTGTAAACAAGCAACTACCTTCCTAAACAGAAGTTACTATAGAAATTAAAAGCTTGATAGGAACATAGCACATTATTAGCTAGCAATTGGTGGACAAAATGCTGTGCATTCTTTTGGTAACATGGAAGAAAAAGAGCAGAATATCCTAGATTTTTTTGTATTTTTATGTTTTATGGTATTATGATTAATGACATTACCAGTATAAATTAGACAAAAATAAAAGTGATGGATCAGTCAACCTCAGAATGTTTACTGCTGAGGGTAACTTATTCAACAATTAGGCTTTAATTTTTTTATTTTTATTTTTAGCTTAAACCTCTAAACCTATGAAATCAAGTAAAAGTGAGCAGTGTTACACACTCCACTATATGGTTATTTTACAGACATATATTAAAAAAAAACCCGAAAAGAAACCTCCTTTGAAGACTGACAGCCATCAAAGGATTTTGTATATTTAACAAAAAAAAGCTACCAATGCAAATCACAGAATTCAAACCAAGCATGAGTAAGAATCATATGAAATCACCACAAAGACATACATTCACGTCAGTACTATTCTTTCTTAAGAAGACATAGTCTAGTAAGCTGAAAGCCAGAACAAAAGAACCCGAGAACATTAAACCAACCTAGTCCTTGTAACAGCAACTGGCACTTTTTATAAACAAAATTTACTTTAAAACCTCAGCATATGAGCTGCTGTAGGATTTAAGCCCTGATCTGAAGCCTTAGGAAGAACCTCAATACTAGAATGAGCATGGCTCATGGCTGTAGGCTCAGCATGGAAATATCCTTCATAAAATCCTACCATCATGCTTTATGCACTTCTGTATCTGCAAATACAGATTTGCTGGTTCAGGAGTTTTACAGATTATTTGCTACGTTCAAATTCTATGCTCAACAACTTCTCAAATATTTTTTCCTTCAAGAGGAAACAGCAGTGGAGAACGAATGCAAGAGTTTTAAAAACACACATTTCCAAGATCCACTTCCCAGTTTAAGACCACTGTACATTGCTTGTTCTACATACTATGGGCGGACCATGACAGATAAAACAAACACCATCATTATGTAATAACCTGCAATTATCTTTATGGCTATTGAATTCCATTCTTCCTATGCAATACATAAAATGCAAATGTAAAGCAATAGTACAAATTACAAGCCCTAACAAGGCAGTAAATCTGAACCAAGTCACGCAACACAACGTGTCTATAAACTTTCCCACCAAATGCAAAAAAGGCTTTCAAAAGCTGCTCTTTTTAACTTATTTTTCTTAATTTTTTTTAAGAAAATAAATGAAAATCCCCCCTATCTCTAGTAATACCTGAACAGCAAATTAATAGTTCTACCAAATTTGAGGAGGAGTCACAGAAATTGAGATGGATATTGTAAGATTTATCAGTAGATGTGGTCCTTTCCTTTACTATTGCATTATAAAAATAAAATGTTTAAAAATAAAAGACCTGTCATCAAAAACACAGTTGACTGGAGATTATGATTCATATTAAGATCATAACCTATAAAAATAATCAGCTGTGCAGAATGAGCTGTTCCAGTTGACAGATCTTATTAACAAAATCTTCCAATAAATTATAGAAAAAGCTGATTTAAAAAAAATTGCTTTTGGCTTTCAGCATATGGAGCTTAAGGTGCTCCTGACATTAACATGTTTTATGTGGTTTTAGTGACTAGATGCTACAAACAAGTCAACTTGTTCTGGAAAAGTTGTACTAATGAATTTGGTGAGAATGAAGGGAGGTTTTTTTTTTTTCCCAGAATTCAAATGTAACACATTTTGATCATAAAGTACACTTTTATAGAGCTTTGCTTCCCTTGGTTTGTGGGCAGAAGATATTAAGAACAAAATCATGAAAGGATGACTAATTAAATCATAGTGTCTGTAAGTATTTCTGCAGCTTCACTGAATACAGCAGTTATCACTTTACTCTTAACTCTCCAATACCAGAATCTGTAGATTCTGTGACAAAACAAGAGCTGACTTATTCTGAAAAACTCTGTGAGGTCAATAATACGACTACAATGGTAGGACCAGCCAAGAAGCACAATACAGTGGAATATGAAAGATCTACACTTTTACCTGTAGTGACAAGTGAAGTATCTTGCAAAATAAAACACCAAAACAAAACCCCCAAACCTTTACACCTCACAGATCTTGTGTTTTTAAGCTATAATGAAAAACTAGACACTTAAAATATTTCAGCACCGAAAAAGTCTAGTTTTCTGATTCCACAACTTTTTAAACTACCAGAATCATTTCATAACATGAAGACTTTTTTTTCTCCCTCCTCATTTTATTTTTGGCCTCAGTCAATAGGTAAGGTCCATTGCTTGAAGTTTGCCTGCTTCTGGCACTCGGCTGCTACTCTGAAAATGGCCAACATATTGAGGTAAAGGAGCACTTCCTCATTGGTACTTTGTTATTATGTTCAATGAAAAATATGCAGAGCAAAAATAAACCCCAGACTACTGGGCACAGGCTAAAATGAAAGATTCTAAGAGACAAGCATCAATGACATCTATTAGCGATAAACGTCTTCTGCACACAGCTTATATTTCTTTTCCCAGCCTCTAGATCATGCAATTTACTGTCTTCAGCTGCTACAAACTCTACTGTTTCAAATACTGCCAGTACTAACTTGCACAGCTCCACTTCTAATCTAAAATCTCAATGGCTCATTATAATTGTGTGTTATAAAGTTTGCCTTTATTAACAGAAGAAACCCAGACAATCTTTGATGATCCAATATTCTGTTTAAGAAAGTTAATGCTGGTATAGTAATCAATCTAGTGAATATCATACTGTCATCTACTTTTAAAATTTACACTATTTGCTCCAAATGCTTGCATACATCTCAAGATAAGGAATACATTACGGAATGCAATTCAGGAAGTTAACTTTGTGCCTTTGTCACAAAGTCTTAAGTAGTATAATATTAACAGCAATCTAAATTAGCCTAAAAGATCTCTATGTAAAGCATGGTCAGAGTATTGTGAATTATGAGAACTACATATTATTTCAAGATTATCTATCAGTCTTATAAACTTCCAGTTTTGCTACTGGTAAAAGAGGTAAAATCACACCAGGTACCACAGACTTGACAAGCTTCATATGGTATGCAGGTCCATCGTTCTATCCAATACAACACAAATATGTTTTGGAAGGTAGTCCAAATATGCTATATATGCAAATAGTATATGCTGCATAACATCCTACGCTCCTTTGAGGTAGATGCCTGGCATAGACTAACAGTCTAGTGCAAAAAGATCAAGTCAGATCTGAACTCCGCATCATTCTTGCCACTGAATTTGTGACCTCAACACACTACACAGCAGGTTTTAGTTAGTCAGCTACAAACAAAATCAATGAAGTTTAAAAGCAAAAGAAAATATGATTCTTTTTTAGCATATTTAGATCAGGTTTTTTAAACAGCATTAGAACCTTTTATATAAGTGTATTTGTGTTTTGGCATTTGCAGCAATTTAGCACAAACCTTAAATGCTGTCAAATAAATCAAACTGCTAAAGCACAACAGTAAAGAAATTGGCCTGGAAAAAAATCTCATTTGACCCTGCATATTACATTTTTGTTTGTTCTCTACTATAGTTAATTACTCAAACATAGACAAGTATTGCAGCCTTTTCACAGTACCTGGAATTTGGTCTATGTCGTAAACAAAAATTGCAGTGAAGTCTCTTAAGAGACTTCCAAATGATGAAATCAGAGTAAGGAAAAAAAAATCAAATATGTTCTTATCTTTCAATTTGAACTTGAGGATAAACCTCTTCCATTGACAGTCTTACACACAACTGTTTGGCCCCTGGCAACGTGTCTAGACAATGTCTGTTATTTATTTCAGTTCTAAAAGATACGCACTAAATACAGTGGTCATCACAAAAAAAACTCATCCTCAAAAGAAACAGGTCTGCATTGCGTATTTCCTTTGCACTTCAGCAGTGAGAAATTATTGGAAGGCTGCTGGTCACAGCATCATAGCTAAATTAGTCCTAGTATTAGCTACTCACCAGAGCACAACAAGCAGGTACATACACACAGGAAATGAGTACTTTAAAAGATATATACAAGAAGGTGGTGTTAATCAGGGAACATTTTACTTAGTCAAAACCTAAAAAACCCCCATGGAAATAAGAAGAAAAATACTTAAATGTCTTGTTTTTAACAGCATCACTGGCAACACACTCTGAAATTCACTAATACTGTGCAATCATACTACAGTCACATAATCAAGTATGATTTGTAAATTACTGAGCTAGAGGTTTTTAATGATTTGTCATTACGGTTACATATGTGCCCCTAGCTGACAAAAACTACCAAGAATGAAACAAAACTACACAGAATGAATGTACCCAGGTAGCCAAGAAGGTCAATGGCATCCTGACTTGTATCAGCAACAGTGCGCCCAGCAGAACCACGGCAGTGATCATCCCCCTGTACTCAGCACTGGTGAGGCCACACCTCAAGTTCTGTGTCCAGTTCTGGGCCTCTCATTACAAGAAAGACATTGAGGTGCTGGAGCGTGTCCAGAGAAGGGCAATGGAGCTGGGAAGGGTCTGGAGCACAATTCTTATGATGAGTGGATAAGGTATCTGGAGTTGTTTAGTCTGGAGAATTTGAGGCTCAAGGAGGACCCTTATCTCTCTCTACAAACACCTGAAAGGAGGTTGTAATGAGGTGGGGGTTGGCCTCTTCTCCCAGGTAACAAGTAACAGGAGAAGAGGAAGGCCTCAAGTTGCACCAGAGGAGGTTTACATTGGATATTAGGAAAAATTCCTTCACTGGAAGAGTGATCAGGCACTGGAACTGGCTGCCCAGAGAAGTGCTGGAGTCACCACCTCTGGAAGCATTCATTTGATCTGCAGATGGGGCACTTAGGGACAGACATGGGGTTATTAGTGGACTTGGCAGTGCTGGGTTAACGGTTGGACTTCATGATCTTAGACGGATTTTCTAACCTAAAAAATTCTATGAAAATTTGAAAGAGGTATTTTAGATGTTGAGCCTATCACCTTTTTTATTACTGTGGTGCATACAGTACCTGTAAAGAGGCAGAAATGTGAACTAGAGACTGACTCTCAAAACGAAATGAACAGTGTACAGTGAATACTTCCCTTTATAAAATACTGTAGAGAAAACGAAAAATGCTGCAACCAACAGAAAATAATTTAATTCAAAATGAACACGCTGATTAAAAATCCAACTGCAAAAAAAGGCAAAAGAAAAGTATACAAAGATTTTCCTGAGCCAAAGCCACATTCTTTTCAAATAAGAGAACCTTAATGAAAGATTTCTCATAATAAACTTTGCAGTAGTTTGAGCCATCAGCTTGATTCTGCGGCTGTTTCAACACAAAGTTTTCACTTATATCAAATGGATTTGCATAAGAAAACAATTTGAAAGTGGAAACAAAGGTCCACATTCAATTAAAAACCTTTGCATGAAAGTATAACTTTCTAAAAGAAAAAATAATGAATGTGCTTTTTAATTGTAAGCCAACATTGCTTTTAGAACAGCTCTTTAACATAGAAAATACACAATGATGCTTTTCTTTCAAATGTAAAGGAATGTGCCAAGAGAAGTTATGAAGAGAGATTTATCTGCTGCAGACATTATAATGGGTATTATGTTTCCAACTAACTAAATATGAAGAAATTTTACTAGAATAACTGAAGAAATTTTGCTATAGTTTAAGAATCCAAAGGAAGAAACAGTGTACTCTGCATTGCTCTTTTATCTTCAGTCTTCTTAATATACTCAGCTATTTTACTTAAAACGTACACACACTTGAACTCAATTTTAAATTTAGTGCTATGACAATAACCTGGCAAATTTGCCTCTCCAGTCCATAACAATCCAACTTACGCTACACCTTCAAACTTCTATTCTTTATAGGAAAAGTACTCTCACCACAATCAGTACAAAGTTGACAGAATAATATCTTACGATTCCAGAGTGTATTCTCAACAGCCACAAAGATTCTGTAACACTGCATACTGATCTCACAGCTTACATCCTCAAACCTGAGTAACGGCTTATGACGCAAAGCTTTAGAGTCATGCTTGCAGTGTGATTACCTACTGATACCAATAAAAACTTCAGAAGAGCATTAGAAATCACTGGGATACTAGGAGAGATTGATCAGGCAAAAATAATGGTCTTTAATATTTCACCAGATTTTAATACAAGTAGTATTAATTAAACATAAAAAAGAGGATGTCAGAGAAAGCACAACACAGGTTTGAACGTTTCAAATCATCACAGAGAAGCTACTGCACACTATAAAGTGGGCTACAGAGTAGAACAAAATTCAATCACATTAAATTCTGCAATAAAACATTAAGCTGTTAACAAACTAACAGCCTTCAATTACTGATTGTTCTTCCACCTTGCAGGGTAATATATTAGCAATTATTTCCACTCATCAATAGACGCTCTATCAATCATGTACCATAATCCAGAAGGTAGCATCGAAACCAGCATAACTGGCAGCCATGATGGGAAAGAAAGTATGTTATTGCAATGCATTAAAGGTCTATTTATGTCAAAAGTCTCGTCCAAAAAAAAGACATGGACAGCTCAAAAAAAACCACCACATCTCTTTTTTTTAATAATAGCTCTATGAATTTGGAGTAGTCTGAGCACAGCTATTTCAACCACAACAGAGTAGTTCTGATTCTACCGGCTTTTATGTTGTTTATGTTTTTGTCACATGCAATGACATTCATCTAGCTCAGAATACAAGAAGCTAAAGGCAGCAAGGGTGTAAGATCCATGCCTGCTACAAAGCACACTCTGTCATAACCAATGCTGGAGCTTAAATCAAACCATTTTTCTACTCTCAACAAATACTTCTGGAATAAAACAGTATTTCTTCTCCTGTGGCTACTCAGCCAGACTACATGTTACTTTCCTACTACAGATAGTTAACTTGCCAGGTTGCACTGAAGAAGCCTGACTAAGAAAACTAAGGATTTCACTAGTACACTGCCCATTAAGAAGGATCTGCTGCTGTAAAAAATTAGCCTATTACATACAAAAATACATTAATTTTAAAACCCCAAAGCTAAGACATTAAGACTTCCAAAGCATCAAAATAAAGGCAGACTGGGAAACTTTCATTCTGCTACCTGCTCTTTGTCTCTCTTCACCTCAAACTACATATGCAGGCAAAATAAATATATGTTTTCCCTCAGACTAATGAATCACTCAGTACTGAGGACGAACAAAGCTCCAGGAAGAGACTTGTGGAGCACTAATGATTGTGGAGCACAGTATCCGAACCTTGTTTAGAGAAGATGTTTAGTGAACATGACTGGGAATTACAGTAAGGAGGAGTATGCTGTCATGCATTAAAGCATCACTCTTCAGAAACAACAGCAGATTCTGTTTCTATCACGGTGTTCCTCATGATGACAGTTATGTAAGTCATACATCACCTTCCAACCTGCAAGTTACTCCCGAAACTGAACAGAGAGGTACAAGACAGCCCTGCAACTGAAGCTATTGAACATATTGCTTCTGCACTTGTCCTGAAATTCTTGACTCATTTAAAATTCTTCCTGAAAAATACGGCACTTGGGAGTTCTGGCAGGAGCAGACAGCACAGTTCACATTATACGTTCTCGGTCTTCGCTTTCCCACAGAGTCTCTCAGAAACAAATCCCAGCTATCTCCTGCAGTCTAGGTGAACTGTTGCTGTATTCTCCTTAAGACCAACCTTTCCAAAAAGGCCTTAGCCAAGCCTCTTACATGCAACTGGAAACATTCCCATTCAATGAGACGAAAAAGCCCAATGAAAGACATCAGCTGGAAGAAGAGCTGCTACTTAGGAACACAGGAATAAACTGAAAGTATCTGCACACTTTCGAGAAGCAGCTCATTACTCAAACAGAAAACAATCTACAGAAGGCAGAAAGATCATAGGATTCCAATCTCAAACTGCCATCAAAAATTTCAAATAGTTGTGCCTGCCTTTATTTTCATGGTTTGTAGCTTGAGACATCTTATTTGGTGAAACACTGAAGACTCAGACTTGCAATTGCGATCTAACAATAGTTGAAGACAGTTCTAACAACAAGATGAAGAGGAGCTAATGGAATCCACACTGACAATTTCATCTCAACACATTAGTTTTTAAAGATTAAGTAGCTGTTCCTCTTTCCAAATATTTAAAAGTAAAAAGCTGATTAAGAAGGCACACACATGGTTTAAAAGAAAGATGAGTGTTGGCAACATCAACTTACTCAAACCTTGTCTGCAGTGGAAGTTCTGGCACTTCATTCTGACAGTCATGATAGACAGAAAAACCTGATCTCTCACTGCATCCTCTAAATATAGTAACATTGACCTTATGACGGGTTTCCACAATAGCTGCTTCAAAGAGAGACTGTCCTCATGCTGTGAAAACCATTAATTTCAAACTCTTCCATGGTGGTAGTTCATCATAAATTGCTTTTTCGGTTTTTATTTCTCCTCTTAGCATAGAAATAAATGCGCTTTTTTTCCCAACTGGCAAAAATACTTTACAGTCCTACTTTCAAAAGTATCAGGTCAAATTTGTGTTCATTGTGAACAGTGAAGCAAAGTTATCACTGAAGCTTTCAGTTCAAGTAACCAGAATTTGCTTTCATTCCTTGCTAAGAAATGGTGTATTTAGATCGCTTTTCTGCTTCTACTGTCAAGACTACTGGTACAATTGAGACTGTTCATCAAAAATCCCAACACCGACGTCATGAAATTCCACAGACTCATATAAAAGATCCCACTAATGTTGCACACAAAACAACAGTATGCCCAACATCACCTTTCCAAAACATAATCCAATCAGATTTAGAAATGGTGAATTTTCAAACTCTTGGAGAGCGGGAATGCACAAAGTCAAAATAATTACTAAGGAGACTGCAATAATTCATACTCTCTCACAACTTAAGACAGTCATTTTACCTTGAGAAGGTATGTAGGAATATTGCTGAAATCGACAGGCAACTTCAAGAGGAAGCGAGCCGAGAATTCTCCAGTCTGTGGAAAAAAGGTAACACTAATGAGACTTGGTAGCTAAAACAGAACCACAAACATTCTGAGGATTAAATACTATCCAGAAAAACATCTAGGAGCTCATACCAAAGAGAAGGGTTGAGATTTAAAACAAAAGTGCCAAATAGAAGTACTTCAGAGGAAAAAAAAATTACAGATTTCACAAGTGTCATATGAAAAAACACCTTAAAAAACATTAACCATCGTTGCCAGTAAGTCAACAGCAAAAAGTAGTTAGAATAAAACGATGTGCATGACAAAAAAATCAGACTATATTTTGTTATGCCCTAAATATAGATATATCTTGGCTGTACTCATTTCCGGACAAAGGTCTGGCGGGACCTGCAAAGAGTCTGAAAGCAAAGCTAAAAACCTGACAAACTGCATATAGAGCATATAGATAAAACAGAGGCATCTTTACAAACACTGCAGATACACGTAAGAGAATTTGTGTTTAGAAAGGTGAGCATGTATCAAAAGTGTTCTCTGAATAAACTCAGGAGAAAAGAGCTGAAGTAGGAGGTTTAAAATAATTTGTTTTCAGAATTCTGTAACTCGAAACACCTAGACAACTGTTTACTGAACATTTGCCAAGTGTCCCATACACATTGCTCTTTTTTACGTATAAAGGGTATGTGAAGGAAATGGAAAGGATTTCCTTTCTGTTTCATAGACTTCCTTAAAACCAGACTTTGTCCACCTGGTTATGAAGCAACGAAGTTAACTGTTTTTTAAAAACAAATGCCTGCCTGATTTCCTCCATATTAATTTTTTGTTACCTCCATTTTTTTAGTTCAATAAAGTAGCCACACAGCAGCTATATTTGGTAGGTAGGTTGAATTAGCAGTAAAGAAAGTGTTAAACATTGATTTTATGCAATTAAGTACAAAAAACTGGGATAATTTGAGACAAGCTAGCCAATTTGTCAGTGCCAATTTATTTCCTGGTCTATCTACTAGGCATGAACTAGAGATAACTCGTGCTATCTTTACGTCACTAAACAAGAGAAAACAAGATCTGGAATGAAGCTGAAATCTTCCCAATGGTACCTTTCAAGTTATATCATCTGCCAAAAGGGTTTGTGTGATGTTGGGCTGTAATCCACCCTTAGCCAGCTAGCTCAGAACTGCCCTTCAAAGTTTGTGTCTGGTAGTCACACAAGATAGGCAAAGAAATTGCTCATAGAAACACTATGCAACAAAAAATGAGTGTATAATAAAGTCCAACTGTGAAACCTTTCCTGATTACACCACTTGTGAAGAGAGATGCCAACTTTCTGATGCTGTATTACTGACGTATGCAGGAAACTCACCAACTTCTTGCGCACGTATAACATGAAGACTGCTATGATGACAGTCAGGGCCCTCCCTCACTTTTTATCCAGAGTGAAATGGGTTTTACAGATAGTGCTTCTTTTCTGGACTTTCAAAAAATGCCATCCAGCATTTGCCATGAAATCCAGAAAATTATTTTTCGTATAATACCAAGTGTGATGAACTGGGATGGCCACTGAACAGAAGAATGGCCTCTGACCAGTGCTGCTCTGATCATCAGCTGCTCCAAAAAGTCTAGATCTTTCATGTAATTCAATCAAGATTATTTTGCAATCTAATACTTCCAAAGGTGTTCTGGCTGGACAGGGAGCAGCCCCTGTCCATGGTGCTCACCTCCTCAGCCCCAACCCGCTGGATACAGGCATCAGGTTGAGACAGACGAATTTCTGGCCACAGCCCTGTGCGATTAGATATTTAATGGGCTCCTGCATCCGCTGGTACTCCGCCAACATGAAGCTACTAAACTAGATAACAGTTTGTCAGTTTGTCATACATCTTGGAGACTTGCACTTTAGGAAACTGGAGATAGTGGAACAAAGGTATAAGAGCAAATTTCTGTTCCGTTTTGGGACACAGTGCTGAATTCAGGCCTTCTCTTCAAAGTTTTTTTAACTCATGCACCTAAGATGATTGCTTTCATAGCACTGTGCAAGGCTCATACTTGATTATTTCAGAAATCTGCTGAACTATATTGATTCCTGAGAGACAGCAACAACATGAATTTCAATGACTTCTAGGCAGAGGAGACAAAAGGCTGTTTACCTCCTGTTTTATAGAAAAACACTCCTGTTTTGCTGATCCTTGAGGCTAACAAAATAGTTGTAAAGGACAGGAAAGAGAACTACACAAGTTAGTTTCACAGTTTTGTTTTAGGACACTAGTAAACAAGCCTCTGTCATGTACAGCAAGTTCATAGAATCTTCAAGACTCTCAAGAGTCTTCTTGAGAGAGTGAAGACTTGGAAAAAAAGCACACACTATGGAAAAATCTAACATAGCTCTGCAATGATGAAAAGGATTTGACTCAAAATGTATTTAAGATTTATTTTACTGCAATATTTTTAATTAAGACAGCATTTACAATTAAAGAAAGTTCTTTATTCAGTTACTGAAGGCTGAGAAAAGACTTGAAAGGCTTGAGTAGCTATGTCTTTCCTCTTAAAAAGGAAGAAAACCCCTAGTTTTCTAAAATCTTAGTAGAATTTTTGCAACTGGCAAAAACTATGATAAAATCTCAGTACAGCTCAGAAAGCCCTCTGCACTTCAATAAACCAGTCTGGTGAAATTTAGAGATATAGCAAGTTGTTCGTGATGCAAGCATTGGACAATAACATCTGCGAATAAGTTAATTTGAATCAAATATTCTGATCTATAAACATTAAAAAAAAGAGGTCTGAATTTCTTTGACAAAGAAAATTAAACATGGGTTCAAATAAAAAAAGCTTAGATGACTTGTCTAAGAAAAGAAAACCAGATGAATGTGTGAGTTGTAAAGTAAACATCCTTGCATCACCTGTAACTTAAGGATGATTGAAGTGACATAAAGTTGAATTCTAGGCCTTGACAATAGGAGTGCTGAATTTTCATCAGTTTTCAGACTGCACCTATATCAGAAGATACTGCTTCTGAAGGCCTGCTTGTCTTAAGAGAATGCTACTTCTGAAAACAAGAGGGAAAAAAGTTCATCATAAACACCATTAGATATTTCCTGACATATCTTACTCCAAACTTCCTATGATAAATATATTATCAGCAGAAAAAAACTTAATTTTTGCAAAGCTTACTCTGTGGCAGAGATTGATTTAAAAAAAAAAATCCATTCACACAGTAACCAAAATGTCTACATTACCAATGGCCACATCTTAGAGATGGTGTATACAGAGTGTTTCTATACAGCATGGCACACTTTCCATGTGGGAACATGGGATATAACTTCAGGGAACAGATAAGCCAGTTTAATGTCTGACTGTCATATGAAAGCATGTCCCTACAAAATCACTGCTCTAGCCTATCTTGCCTCCTCTTGCAGAAAATTAGTTGGGTTAGTTTAGTTAGTTTAGGATCCTGGAACAATTCATCTCTGCTTAGACAAATGCAAGAGAGATACTGGCAGCTGCAGCTACCAATTAAATCCACAAAACCATAATGTGGAAACACACCCTAATACATCCTACCCCTAAGCAGGCTGGTAGGTTAGCAGGGTGTCATACCGACACTGTTATTCTGCCTCTCAAATTCTCAAAGCTAACTTGAACCTCCACATTAATGTTGTACTGTGCCCTCTAAACATAGCACAGGCTTTTCAACAGTTTCAAAGTTTTCACCTATAAACCAGACAAATGAACAGCAGGTTCAAAACCAGTTCTCACCTGGAAATCTGGTTCAACCAAGGTAATGGAATACAGCAACATACTGAACAGGGAGTACAGAAAATGAGCTGGAGTCAAACAGGAGTTTTCTCCATTGGAAACAGAAAGCATGGAGATCCACAGTAAGAACTTAAGTTTTCCAAAGCAAGAGTTGTATTTGCTAAAAGCATTTTAGGTGAAATAAGAGCTTACCCAGTTGTTTTTTTTGCCAGCATAGATTTCCATGTTTTCTCCATACTGGGGCTCTTCAAGTAAAGTCTGATACTCAAACATGAGACGAGAGCTCTCCCGTAATCGACTGCACTGAAATTGGTGATACTGCTGCACAAGCTCTTTCACAACAAGCAGGAGACATTCAGGGTTTGAAGGATTCCAGGAAGCTAAATTCTGTTGAGTAGAAAAGAACAAAGACCAAAATTGTTTACAGCAATAAAAGACAAGCAATCCCCCTTCCATACAGATACCAGAGGCACATATGCATGTGGAACCTTTCTGACATAGTTAAACCACAGTATTAAAATACAAAGGTTCTACCATGCTTTGGAAGAAAACCGGGTGAAATAGCAGTAGCTTAATGTCAAATAGGAGACCTATTATAAAACTAATAACAGGGCTACTACCAGGTTTATATAGGCCCAAATCACCATTCTATTCTTTTCTAAAATTATACTGTTGCATCTGAGAACTGGAAAAGTTTGAATTAAATTAAAACTGATATGCAACACATAAGGATTAGGGAAGTACCACCTTGCACAGTAACTGATTCAAAAAGCAGTCAACCAGCTAAATATGACAAATTAACACCAACTACAGAAACTGCTCTGCTCCATTATCTCAAATAGTGGCTACATTCACAGTGGTAGAGCAAATGGGTTCTCCTTCCTTGCCTTGACCTTGTGATTTATTTTACCTTACATGAGTAACCTTGACTCATCCCCTTAACACAAAAGTCATCTGTACACAGAAGTCTCTTTAATATGCCTGGCAGAAATTTTTATTACAGGTTCACTGTGTTTCAAGAAATACACCAAACAGAAATAAAAATGATAATGCAATTAAGATAACTGTGTCAGTAGCACAGTAGCAATGTCATCACTCCTATAATTGACTTAGATCAGTCTTCTGTGCACAGTAAGTTTTATTCAGGCAGTATCTGGTGTTACAAACCATACCTAATAAGACCCATGTTGCATGCCTGCATCTACGTGACCAAAAAGGGACCTATGTGAAATGCAATTGAGGACTCACCCTGTAGTCCATGCTGTTAGGACATGAGACAGCACTGACTGAAAGTACTTAAGTGCTCATACGCTTTGCACTTGGATCTTCAAGAGGTTTTCTTGATACAACCTCAGAGCATGTTAAAACATTCATGTGGCTTTTGGTGAGCTTTGAGTATAAGCAAAATTAATCTGCATTTCATAGAATCATGGAATGGTTTGGGTTGGTAGGGACCTTAAAGATCATGTAGTTCAGGGCAGGAACACCTTCCACTAGACCTGGGTGCTCAAAACACCTCGCAGCCTGGCCTTTGACACTTCCAAGGATGGGGCATCCACAACTTCTCTGTGCAACCTGTTCCAGTGCCTCACCACCCTCACAGTAAATAATTTTTTCCTTATATCTAATTTTAATTTACTCTATTTCAATTTAAAGCCATTAACCTTTCTCCCACCACTCCATGCTCTTGTAAAAACTCCCTTTCCAGTTCTCTTGAGGGCCCATTTAGGTACTAGAAGGCTGTGTATCACACAGACATTTGACAATAAACTAGCTGCAATAGAACTTTAAATTGCATGAATTGTACAGTTAAGAAACTCAGAACTAGCAAAGATGTCTGCATTTTACAACTAAGTGAAGATATAATATAGCAGCTTCATAAAATTTCTTATCCATATTTGTGTTCAGTGAAGTTAGATGGCATGTTCCTTCTTCCTGTTAAGTTGCAGACATTTCATAAACAAATCTCTATTTTGTGTAACACCAAAAGTAATAAACACAAGTAATAAACACAAGTGAACAGCTTGCACAGAGAAGTTGTTGAGTCTCTGTCCTCAGACATACTCAAAACCTGCCTGGACAAGGACCTGGACAGCCTGATCTATCTGATCCTGCCCAGGCAGGGCAGCTGGGCTAGTGATCTCTATCTAAAGGCTCGTTCCGACTTCAGCTATTTTTAGCTTTACGAAGTGGTTTAAAAAAAGCTCAAACTGAAACAGGATCTTAGCAAGGTGAGACTCCACAGCTCTGGCCTGAAAACAAATGATTTAAGTTTGTGTACAAATTTTATCTTCTGATACCCTGGAAAGGCAGATAGAAAGCTTAATCAGTTACTCACCAGGCACCGTGCTTCAGCTCTACAATGAAATTTACCTGTAGCCTGATCTCTAACTATGGTAGCTATTTCTATTAAAAAGGGTTATAACTTATTATTTCTGATGACTTTAGATATGTCCCTATGGAATACTTTTATACAGACTTCAGTGTATGTGTACGATGGCTTAATATTTCAAGTGTTTCTCTTTCCACAACTTAGTATTTTTTCCCACTGAAGTAATATATATGAAGATGTTACTAAAATAAATTTCTCATTTTCAGCATCATCACTTAAAACACACCAGTCTAATTTGTCAGTGAAAGCAACATGTAGTATGTATTGCTGTGTTTTACACGCATGAACAGCTACAGGACTGGACTGTACTCCTGTTCACTCTGATTCTGGTAGAAAGGGCTGCTCAGCGCGGCTAAAAGGCTATCCTTGAACCTCCGCCTTTAGAAGTTACCCCAGTGTCAAAGACTTCACATTTGACCATGGCCTGATGTAAAAGTACTCTGTTTTCTCCCCCTTCTAGACAGCAGGAACACCTATAAAACAGGAATATTATCACTGCCGTGTCTTAAAAGGTAAACTACATTACAGAGGAATTGGTGAATTGGGGACATACTAATGCAATTCATGCAAGTTCCTCAAGTACTACAGTGACTGAAAGCCTTGTTCTACCTTGTTTGTCACCTATGGCTGGTGCAAACTTGTTTGCAACTTGAATGTATTTAAGCTTACCCAATTCTACAAACTACTAGAGAAAATCTGTCAGGTAGACACCATCTTCTAGGAAACACATTTTCTACCATGCAGTCTGAAACCAGACTGCATATAACCTTAAATTTCCTGTTCCCAAGCTGCTGCTCAAATAAAGCATTTCCAGAAAGCCAGAGGATGTAATATGCCAGTATGTATTGATATCAGCCAGACAAGTGGGAATAACCTTTCCTCCTAATGACATTGGTATAACACAATAGAAATGTTCTGTCAAAGGAAATGACCAACAGTATTTTAATAACTGACCTAAATGCAACCGAACCTTTTGTTTTTTAAATAACGTTACACTACAGAACAAAAAAAGAGCAAGAGGAAATCCATTGTCATTTGTGCAGCACAGAGCTGAAGTAGTGCTCTTTTCAAAGAATTCCATAACATTGCATCAAAACAGTGTTTATTCTGTATTGCCTTAAAGCTACAGGAATTAAAATTAATGATTTGACTGTAGGATCCTTACTAAACACCTTTCATTCAGCAACTCAAGTTTCAAAGTACAAACTGGTTATAAAAACAAATCACCTGAAGAACAATTCAACTACCCACCCAGGACATACATTAATTATAACGGATTCTCACTGATGGAAGAATAAACATACAAGAGCTATGCAAATTTTCTGAAACACTAGTTCTAATTTATACAAACCATTCTTAGCTTTAGAATTATATTATTGTAGTGCTTGTTATTTGGCATTTGGCCACCACATTTCCATCCATTTTGTTAAATTTGCAGAAGGGCTGTACTTCTCAGAAGATCTTAACTCATAAATTTTAACAGAAACACTACTGAATACAATGCCATGTTTGTGTATGAAATTTCTTTTTACATATCTTAGTGTAACTTATTTGCCCTAAGCACTAGGTTCATTCACCTGAAAATACTTTTAAACAACTTTACTGTAATCCAATTTCAACAGGATGTCAAAACAGGTGTTATATTGTTCTCAAACAGCACCTTCTTTAATCTTCCTTCTATTTTTGAAATCAGAGATAAAGTAAGCAACTACCTGTAAAATACATTGTTGAAATGTAAGGCAGAATTTGAATTTTTCAAGTTTACCCCTTTTAGAGTGTCTACACTGCTACAACTTTAGTGTCATAAAGATTCTTCTGAGGACACACAATTGGTCACTTTAGTTGATGAGAGTAGTGTCCCTGAAACACTAAGTTGACCTTCTTCTTTAAAGGTAAAATACCTTCTAAATAAGATTCTATTTAGCAATGCAGTATTGTATTCATTATTAGACTTTGAAAATCAGCAAAATCTTAAACTTGGAGCAAAAAGAGTAGCAACCGGCGTGCTTCATTTTCTGATTGTTTGTCTGAAGGCTGTATTGCAGCTCTAGCCAATCCAGCTTTTTAAGAGACTGTATTTAAGAAGGTTTAAAACATTAGAAGAACAAAGCGAGCTTCTCGTGTTTGTGTTTCATGGCTTCAAGTTCTGCTACAAAACTCAGACCTTGTATAACTATTAAGATCTGATGCAACTTCAAGCCTACAAGGTTTAGTTGTTACAACTTTAAAACAACCCTGGAAATAGGAACACAGATCACTGAAACCAAGAAGGTATGAAAAACCCAAATACAGAAATAACACGCAATTATGTGTATAGAAAAAGACCTAATGCTTTCTGTGGCTTATATCAAAATCTTCTTCTGCCTTGCTCACAAATCTATACATTATCATTTTACCAAAATCACATGCATGCTGAAAAGAGAGGGTTTTTTTCTGAATTTGCTACAAAACTGTGAATAAAATGAATTTTATAGAGAAAAAAATGATCACAGTGACCAGGGTATTGACAGACTAAGTTACGTATTTCACTCAATAAATCCTGTCTAATTTGAAATGAGATTTCTGCAGACTTTCCAGAGAGTTAAAATCTAACAGAACAATCATTAATGCATTTCAAATAAAGAAATCCAGACTTGGATACAGGATACAATCCCTTGCCTTGTTTGTCAATAGATATCTTTAAATGAACTCTGCAGTGGAAACTCTCTAAGTTACTCAACAGCTAGCCAGTTAGACTGAAAGTGGCCCACTGTGCAAAAATATACAAGTATGAATCAACCCAAACTGCATCTGCAACTAGTGCACAACTTAGATTGGTCAGCACCATCATTAATGTTACCCTTTTTTCAGCCTATCATTGAAGAACTTACCTGTCTTCTAAGCACACAGATGGAGGCTCAATTAAACATTCTCTTCTGTCTAGACACTGCTTGCATGTCTCTCCATGATCTCCACTAACACTAGGAGCAACTTCATGCATCAGATCTTAATTTCAACCTTTTAGTTTTTAATTTCAGCAATTTTTTATGGCTTCGCCATACTGCAACTTACGTAACTTTCATTTTCTAAAAAGATTAATTGTTGCCTCATCTTAAGAAGTACAGAAGTTTTAGTAGCAGTTTTAATAGGATCCAAAGATGACTGTATATTCTCGTGGACACAAAAGCCTGGTAACGTCATGTGTGACGACTGGGTAATCCCTATTTCTCCAGTCAGAGAATGAATGCAAAATGATCTACAGGAATGAATTCAAAATGGTCTTCAGAAAAAGTAATGGAATGAGAACTTCCATATGATAGAGACCAGACTCGAGAAGCATCATTGCCCACATAGTTGTAGCTACTGTCATACAGAAGACGGCCAATAACTATTTACGTATCCATAAGTAAGCAATTCAACAAAAGGAAGTTAAATGCTCCTTCATGGCAGAAGTTTCCTTGGCTGATTTTTTTCATTATAGGACATAGTTTCAGGACAAGGTATTCAAGGAAACAGCTATCTAGACCTTAAAGTGATTAAGCAATAGCATATACATTCACTAAGTTTGCCCTCTAGCTCATGTTGTGTGGCAATACAAATGGAAAAATAGTATTCAATTATTATACAGAGATTAATGGCCCATAGGCATCCATCAAACTGTGTCTACATTGGAAAAATGCAAGTGATTCAGGAGATCTGTTCTTACAATCTGCCAGATATTAAGTTAAACAATCTCACCAAGGAGCATTGATTTTCACTACGACATACAACTCCAAGAGATTTTGTCAGGCTGCAAATTCAATCTGTGAATTCCCTGGCCCCTGAACCAGTCTGCTGAAAGAAGCTGGCTGCATAGTAGGTGAGCAGTTTGATAGGGAAAGGTTTTTGGACAATCAGACACGACCAAAGAGTTGAGAAAATGAATTCACCTGAAGTTGGTATAAAAAGTAGAGCAGAGCTGTTATAAGGCCACCCACAGAGTGCAATTTCAGCCATTTCAACAGTAACTGATTTAAAGGAGTAGCAATGAAACCAACTGGATTTCCAAAACAGACAAGGAAAATTTGCAGCCTGACAGCATCAGTTCTAGTCAGATCTTACAGGTGAGGCAACTGAAAACCCCGGACAAAGTAACTTCTCAGGCCTATTAGCAGACATGCAGAGTTTAGCTTTCCAAAGCTGCCATACTATTCAACTCCTGGCAAAGAAACCACATTTAAATTTTGCTCTGGAACATTCTGTGCTTTGTAGTCTTTCCTTTATCCTTCCAAAAGAGCTAATCAAAAACCTATGTAAACTACTCAGTGTCCATGATTACCTACTCCCCATTTTTTTTCACAATACAATGGGCCTCATGTTCCATAAAGCTGCTAATTCAGACTCCTTGACAGGTTATTGCTTATTTCATAACTCCAGGCAATGTCTGCAGCAAAATATAATTCTACATTATCAGAAAGGAAATATGGTAACAATTTCTAATTGATTTGAAGTTGTTTTCCTTTAAAATGTGTTTAAATACCCAGGTTGCCAGAATATCTTCCAGGAATGTGATTTTAAAGAAGACAGATTGTAACTGTTTTTCCTGGCTATACTACAGGAAATAACAGCAAGATCTTATTTTAAGTTAGTGTACTTTTATATTTCTAAGCAAGAAATTAACTTTCATGAGAAAATGTCAGTAAACAAAACCTCCCAAGCCCGTAACAGTGTTAATGCATTTCTATAGCATCTTTCATCCAGAATTATCATAAAGAATAATGTTAAGGACAGATTTGCATTTTGTTTATATCTCTGCACACCACATGCACACAACTTGCATCCTACAGTGGCTTAAAATCAGTACCAATATAAGTTTTTACCTGAAATGAGGAAGATCACAGTGTGATATTAGCACTTATCCTCCACATAAATACATAGGAGATACTGGTCCAGTGGTTACAGCATTAGACCAGAAACTGGCATATCTGGTTTCAGTCCCCGCTTTGCTCTACTCTTCATAGGCCACCACAGGGAAATTGCTCACAGAAAAAGGCACAGGATAATTACCTACCATATGCTCACATCTTTCTATCAACAGATATTTTTCACAGTATTTGCAGGGCTGGAGTGTTGTAACAACTTCAAAGGCTTCAGTTTCTTAGCAGCCAGCACTTAAACATCCTACGGGCTGCAGCTTCAAATCAATCACTGTAAACCTACATGCCATCTACTTGTCATCTTGTTTTCACAGGTTCTTCATATCCCTCTCCCCCAAAGCACCACTGGAACAACTTTCTGGAGAGATCTTCTTGAAATGATCATTTTTGGGCTCAAGCAAACATCAAAACTTAACATTTCAAAAAACAGTTCAACTCTGGAGCACTTCTGTCATGGCAAATACAACCAAAGAATTTACAGATCTTGTGTGCTCTACTACTGTGAACACCAGATAAAAATGCCGGCACAAAGCAAAGCTTGGGATTGTCAGTATTTATTTTAATTTTTATTTTTGGCAAGAGGCTGTGAAAACTGGATGCAGAAATTAGAAGAGCTTATAAACACTTAGTTGAAATCCCAAATACCTGAAAGCCTTGAATTAGCAAGAAAATATACATAATTAGCAACAAAATATACAGAGCAGGAAAACAATGTAGTAAGAAATTAATTCTGCTTTCAGAAAAGCATCTTATGTCTTGCATGAAATTATTTTCCCTTTTTTCTTCCACTGGCTACACACTGTGATTCTTGATAAATGATCCAATACCCAAAGCAACTCTATAAGAGATCCCAGAAAATCTGACACATGGAGAACACTTCTGCATTCACCTAGAATAAATGTAACACTGCCCCTCAAGTACTGTTCATCCAAAAAACGAGTGACCTCAGCTTCCTAGGGTTACTAAAAATTTTTTCTATTGCCTGCTGTAGAAGCAGTTAAGAGACAGTTGTTTTTGGTAAGTTAAGGGTGCTCAGGAAACCCAGAATCTGTGAAGCCAAGCCCAGAACATTTTTAAGTTGTGCACTCTTCCTGAAAGTGTCTGCCTGTTTCTCCCACAGAGCTCTCTTAGAAGATAAATCAGACCCCTCAAAAGCTACAACTGCCTACTATCTAATTAATCTCCTGAAGACTTGGCATGCATAAGCATTTCTTGTCCTAGTTTGCTAAGGGATTAGAGCAAGTTTTGTTTCTATCCAGACCTCTCGGCACACCTCTCTCAGAAAGCAGATGATACCTTTACCTGATCCAAAAGCGTATTTCTTAATTCCCTCAGCACGTATTAAATTCTGGGTTAGTGAACCCAATGTACTAATCATTAGTTTCTCCACATGGGTACACTGCACTTTTTTCCCCTGGGAGTTGGCTACCAGCAGTGTACATATTTAACTAGATACAGCAAGTAAAAGGAACAAAGCATGAAGACAAGAATAATTCCCCCATAAGACATAGGCACATGCATCTTCTACCTAAAGACTCACCATGCCTTGATGGCAGTGTGAACAGGCCTCAACTCCTCAGACCCTCAGTGGACCACAGAACAGACCACTGTTAAAGCTTTACCTCAAGAGTCCCTCTCAAATAGCAAGTCTTTCACTCTTATCAGCTCTTGTGGTTTTTCCTTTCCTGTCAACACAAGTAATTTTAGCTACAGCAAAAAGGCTGAACCTTCACAGCTAATGTTTTGGACAGCATCCACTAACATCCTTTGAGCATTTATCGTTGGGTGGCACAGGCAGAATTGTTTTCTTCTAACCATTTTTCCCCTTCCAAAATCCCGCAAATTGAAATTAAAGTATAACACAATGGATCTCATCGTTGTGAGAGCAGTATTGCCATCTTTATTTTCACATCTGTACTACAAGAGGTAACCCTCTTGTAAGACCTTGGAAATATAGTCCCTAAAGAAAACACTTACAGAATACCACTGTGTAAATCATAAGATATTGGAAATCACAATTACTTCCCTACCATACCAGAAAAATCATTGCAAATTATTTATCTCTTCTCAAAAAAGCAGCATGAGAACACTCATTTGGTTCCTTCATGAAAGTAAAACCTCCATCTCTGGGAAGACGAGTCTATGGCAGAGTTCATGTAAAACTGTACAAACACTTATACTGCAAACAAAAGACTCAAGACGCTGACTAAATTTGAATTGTATTTCTGTAGTTATCTCTAAAAAAGAGCAGATATGCCTGAGGAACTGAAAGAGAAGATAGCAAGGAAACACAGACATAAAAGAATGTAACGAATGAGTAAAACAGAGAGGTTTTGAAACAAATATAAGCTGAAACTTAGACCAAGAAAAAGGAAAGGAAATGTATCTTTAGCACTCTTCCATCTGGGGAAATGAACAGATGTATTGAAAACCATCCTGAGTGCAAAGACATTTATTTCTTTGCCCCAAAAATATCTTCTGAAGGAAAGAACCTTCAGGGTACCAAACTTAAACTAATTTAATTGGAGAAAATTACAATTATAAATTGTAACAGAATTCACAGTCCAGAATGAAATCAAATACAAAACTGCATTATTAGAGAGAATGACCATTTCTAACTGACCTTCTTTAATCAGTTAATTTAGAAGTTTTTTCTACTTGCATATTCATAAGGAATGACCAACTTCCTCTACAGAAAAGTGGATTATAATAGCACATCAATGTGAATTCAATGAGCATACTACACAGAATTTAAATGTATTCTCAATTCAGGAAGACTGTCCTAGAGTCAGTCTTTTCTCTCAAAAAAACCCCCACCCAAACCCAAGCCCCTTGTATATGTGTTTCTAAAAAGCTAATAAGCTGCTGCCTTCAAGACATGCCATTCTGACTGTTTCTAGAGTTCTTGTGAGGAAGCGGAGCGTATTGTGACAGTAACATCGCATATAAGGGCCAAAATCCTTTCACTGTCCACTAGTTTCTCTAATAATACTTTTTTCACCATTTTTAACAAAATTAAAGTATGATTACATATTAATAAACTGAAGCAAAAAATAGTCAGAAGTACATTACCAGTTTGCTGGTTTACATTAAAGAATTATAAATGCCAACATATTGTCATTGTACTCCCAGACTTCCACATAAAAGATGTTCTTCTTTCACATGTCTGGCTTGGGATATCCAACTTTATATATTTGGTATGAACTATGGCTTGAAAGTGAATGATTTGCTGGAATTCATTATACCACCCTTACCACTACTAAGGACTGTATTTCCTGCAAAGGAAAGATATGAAAGCCTAAACATCTTTTTCAGTATTTAACATTAAAGACTTAAACATCTTGTTATTCTGGTCCAATCTTCTGGCCCCTCTAAATCTATAACCATGAAAAATATGGCCAAACTCATACGAGAAATGAAAATCATCTTTATTTTTTCCTAATATAATGCTATGAATAGAAAACCATAAAATGTTTTCTGCCCCTCTTTTACTAGTGCATGATGATTAAGTCCTTCATCACACGCACTTTAGTTAGTGTGAGATAAAAACATTTTCTCCCACTTTACCATCCTTCAGCCAAATGTCCATGCACATTCCCAATGTCCTCCAAAAACTAGTCTTTCCTGGACCGAAATACTATATTTTAAAAGCTAATATTCTAGATTTTTCATATTCTAGGGAGAAAGTGCATTATCAGAGAAGCTTGTGCCAAAAAATGAAAGGAAATGTTTCCCCCTGGAGCCCTTTACAGAACTGAGGAATTAATTTTGCCTTCTACACCAGCAAGATTTAAGCAAGAAAGGTAAAACTACCTGACTTAACAGATATTTTGCTCCCTCAAAATTAAAGAAGTATTATCAAACTATAGATTTTTTTTTTTTTTTTAATTTCTGGGTGAAAGTCCAGACAAAAGGTTGCAATTAAGTAAAGCAGAATTTGTAACCTCGGCATATTCTCTTCTGCTTATGCTTTGAGATAGAAAGCCATGTTTTATAAACTGTGCTAGGAAATGCTGAAGTTTTGCAAAAAAGAAAGTGAGGGAAATATGAAATAGAATGAATAGAAAATGACAAAGCAATACAAAGTGGCTAACCCTCTCTCAGCCCTATAAATACTAACAACTCTAGACAAAAAGGATAAAAATGAAAGGCTGCAAGGGAAATTAAGAAGACTAAAACAAGAAGAAAAAGGAGTAATTTCCTGGTGTAGAAAGGTCTTGAAGGACTCAAAGATGGAAAGACGACAGGAAAAACTTTTTTTCTGTCATCCTCTTGAACTCCTTCTGCTAGACTGTATAGACACCATCTTTACCATACATCTACACAAATAATCCTAACACTTGTTCTCAGCACCATGTGACTTCTCAGAAGGACCTCCTGAATGCTGTCCTCACACAGGCTGCAGTCAAGCTGGCCACGGCAGGAAAGGATCCCAGCCAGAATCCTCTTTTGGGGATCTCTTATTTTAAACCCAGTACTTACTCAACTTGGCAGAGGGGTTGAACTAGATCATCTCCAGAGGGCCCTTCTAACCCTAACTATTCTGCGATTTTGTGATTCACTGAGGAACTGTGTGGAGCTCAGACACCAAAACCAGATCAAAATACATTCAAAATAACATTCTTTCAGATCTGGCTTTAAAAGGAATGCTGCACTGGCATATTGTTCAAAAATGTGGACAAAAATGTATACTGTAACTATACAACAATACCAGTCAAAAGGTCTTTGGGGAAGTTCCTGAATTAAATGACTTCTCTGCTGGTATAAAATGTGGTTTTTTTCCCACTGCCTATCAATACGAGACAAACCCCAGCAAGACTGCAGTGACTATATGCATATATACATGTATGCACACATACCTACATCCCCCATAAATACAAATAGGTAGGATCAATAGAGAGGTACAGGAATAAAAAGTTTTCAGAATTCATGTTTGTTGCAGAAAATTAAATGATAAAAAACATTTTGATAAATAATCAAAACACATTTTGACATATAAAGTCAAGACATGTCTGAAAAGTGAACACAATAAATGGGAATATAAAGTAGTTCAAAATAACGAAAAAAACTTCTAATAAACTGAAAGATCCAATTCTGCATTCTGTTTCACTTAAATTCCCCAAGTTCAACTGAAATCAAAGTAATTTAATGCTTTCAGTACAAGAGCAGCAGGTTAGGGGTCCAAGAATGAAATCTGGTGCTGCCATTTGAAATAGAGCACACAAAAGAGCTAAATAGGTTGAACCTACTCATGCATTTCCCAGACAAGCAGAACGCACTGCTGTGGCTTTGTATTTTAAAATCACACTCAAAAATACATTGAGCTCATTGCCCTTACGGGGTCTCTCACACTAGAACGCATAGCATCTGAATCTGCTAACAATACAACTGTCAGACTTTTTAGAACAAAATAGTTCAAACGGCGTTAGTTAATATAAGGGGTGTTTGGGCTGTTTTGGAGTTACTGTGAGCAGGGGGACAATTGACACTGTTAAACATGTGTCTCATGCACCTGAGTAAATAAAGAACAATTAATGGAAGAGGGGGATATTTAAAGGATCTCTTCATTACCCATTAAAAGCTAACTCAGCAACCAACAGAAATAATGATTAAGACTTTGAACACAGACACAGAAAAAAATACAACCTTCATGACAGTCATCATATAGCCAAATGAGTCTAATAAACACAAATACAAGAACTTAAAAACAAACATTGGTCTACACAAGATATAGAGTGTGACAGCCAATACACTTGAGTAGCTCAATGAGCTGAATTAACTCCACAGTGACTGGAATCTGTACTCAGTATCAACAATTACACAAGGGAAAACAATCCTCCCAATGCTAGATATCAGCATGAGAACTGCAGTGGCCCATTCTCTGAAAATCCGTGAAGACATTATCTTCCTCCCACGCAAATGCAGCACTAAGTACTCCCACAAGGAATATGCTATATACTAGCCCACAAGGACATATTCTGCACTTAGTAGGCTTCAGGAAATGCTCATGTCCTCTTGTCTCCATTCCCACTAAGGCTAATGAAGCCTTTTTGATAGCAACGGGTGGGCAGAATAATTCTGGGGAGACTAGATGGAGACCTGAAGTAGAATACTAAGATACCCATTTCCTTGAACTGACAGTTACCTTGCTTATACTTCCATTGCATCCTCTTTGCCAAACAGAAGAGACTTCAAAATCATTGGAAAAATGGGGTTAACATTTTAAATAAGCACTTCAGTTATTAACTGGCTCACATTAACAATCAACTAGGCTAACATAACAAACAATTCTTGTTACTCAAACTGGCGTCATTGTAATGAGCTCCAAATTAATCTCATCCGTACACAATCACTAATCTTGTTGTGTGCCAACTGAATTTTTAATCAGAACAGAGTGAATCATAGGTTGTTTTTAAAATACATTTCTAATACTTGTCATCCAAAATGAATAAACACTAGAGCAGGAAAGAAATTTTCTATTTACATTCTGAGAAGCTGATTTTATTTATGCATACTATACATGCAAGTATCAAATGCATTCGACAGGAAAACATTCTTAATGACAATAAAAAGCAAAAATGTTTATTTTTAATAACTCTTTGAGCATGAACCAACCAAAAGAATTTAGCCCCCTGACTGTAAATAAAACTTCATGACAAACCAAAAGGACCACTTGCCCTGCTGTTGAACTGCTCCACAATGCCTACATCATCCTACAAGCTCAGCAGGCAGATGATTAGACCCTGCAACCAGCAGAGTAACCACTACTGGTAAGATATGCAATGAAGCACATATTTTGCAGTGCTGAACTTGAGACTCAAACTGAGTTTCAAACCCAAGTGACTTTAATGTTCGTGCAAGACACAAAAGCAAAGCTAAATTTCAATGAGCATTTTCAACTTGATTCTGCAATTGCAGTATCAATTCAAGAAAGCATTAACTCTGCCTATATAACAAGAGTGCTCAACACATTGCTCTACTTTGAAATTCTGGCCTAATCATTTAGGAATTCTCTGGGGGGAAAAAAAAAAGAAAACATGAACTGTTCATCTACAGCACTTACTTTTTAAAATGCAGTATTTCTGGAATCTTGCTTTAGCTGTCTGGCTAACAGCTGCTTAACTGAACACCTGTTACCATGCTCAGATGAAAACCTAACTGGAAGGTCTGCCCATGGCCATGGAAACTGAACAGTGACTGAAATAATCTGCAACACAGCCATTCAAATGTCTTCAGGGAAGCCTACTAACAGCCTCCATTAGAGCCACACAAGCCTGAGGAATCTGGAGTACCTGGTTCTCCTTTCAACCTAAGCATAATGCCTGACTCAAGCCATCTAACAACATGTGATGACTTCTTGGAAAACAAGACACTCAGACAGACGAGAGCAGCGCATGCAGGCTCAATGTCAGAATTCCCACAGATCCGATGGCACGTATTACTTACTGAGAGACTGTGCTCCTCATTGAATAACATCTACATGCTTTTGTGCATGGTAGATTCTGCTTTGATTGCCAGGAACTGTTGCATCACAAGTATTTGAAGACTGCTCAAGATCGGGAGCATTAAATTACGGTCAATGTGCTAATCTGTATTTTACTTCTAGTCAGTAGACAGCTATGTTAACACATTTAAGAATTCTGCTAATAGCTTAGAATTCTATTAAAATTATCTTCATTAAACAACTCTCACATTTGTGGAAAAAAGGGAGCTATTCAAAGACTTAGCATAATAAGCAAGTTATTGTTAATGCAACATTTTGAAGAAAAAGTCTACAAACCATATGGAACATTAAACAGTGAATGCAAAACCAAAGGTACACTATGTAGACCATAGCTGCAAGGTGGGAATAACATGCTCCGATACCATCAGGACGAACTGAAGGAGAATGATCGAAGACCTTATCAAAAAAGGTTACATTTACATAGTGAATGCTTCAGCAAAGCATAATGACCATAGGAAAACCATAGGCTTCTAGATTTCTTCTTTGGTTTGTTCTAATTACTTTAAAACAGGCTGGTTAATATCTCATTATGTATCAAGAAGCAAATGGCTCTTCCAAGTTGCTTTCCAACAAAGAAGACAGGAAGTTTGTTCTATGCTTAGGCAGAAGAAAAGCAACACTCCCAAAAGAAGCATCATTAATGAACAATGTAAGAAAGAAAGAAAAATAAGGATGTTTTATCCTTGCAGGTTTTCCTGAGGATCACTACTGTTAGTGACTTCTTTTCACATGAGAAATATGGCACCATACCACTCTCAGCAAGCTTCTCCATCTGAATAGCATTTCTGCAAGATGTCCCAAATTATTTTATATCTCATTTGCAATTTGTTATTAATTTCTGTTTTCCAGTACATTAAAAGGTGCTTCTCTTCTTTTAGTATCAACTACAAAAAGTAGTTGCTAATGTGAACACTGCTCAGGAGGTTTTAAGATTGTGAAACAAATGAGAAAAAGAGGAAAATAGAACTGGTAAAAAACGGAGTGTGAAAACAATTCTAGAATTGTCATAGAAAGTAAAACCTTTTCTATAAACTAGCCTGATGAAATAGCTGTTCATCAGCACCATGCCTCCTTCCCAAAGGAGTTTGCGAGCTTAACAGCAAAGTGATCGGGAGAAGAAAAGAAATATGACATTCACCTTTTAAAAATTCTATGAGGTATGCTAAAAATAATTATTGAAATCAGTTCTTCTGATTTTTTAAGTAACTTACTATGAAGTGAAAGGTAAAAGCAAAACTCAACATTTGCCATGCCACACGTCAAGGACATGTTCAACCTCCAGCATGACACCCATACCACAGCACGACAGCCACTGACTTCCTTTGGGGAGCTCTGGAGATGTGCTCATAAAGCACAAGAGAAGCTGCAGATGAGGGCTCTGCAAAGAGTCTCTTTAGTAACTACTAGTAAGTTTTGAGAGGGAGAAGTATTCTAAAAGCATATGCACTGTTAGCTTCTTCAAACAAGGCTTTACTACTTGAGGCTAATTGTGACTAGTGAACAAAATGCTTGGTTTCAGGTTGTGGTGTTTCTTCTTCTGCAGTAATAAGGCTGTATAAAAGTTTTTTCTCATTAATTTTTTCCCCTCCCACCTTTTAGAAGGTCATTTCTTTGTCTAGATAACCCTAACACACATGAGCAGATAGCTTTCTTTGATGCAGTGGTTCTCATAACATACTACCTAGTTCTATCCTTCCACAACAGAAAACAAAAATCAACAACACTACACCAAATTACGCTACTTTATTTTTAGAAATAAATGGTTTTAAAGACACGATTTATTAACTTTTTTCCTGAGACAGATAATTTAAGATAGTCAGATATTAAACAGATATATTTTTACAGTATTCTAAATAATTATTATAAAGATAATACTGTCTTAATTAAAATGTTTTAAACCTCCCCCCTTGCTCCCCATTTATGGATTCAACTTTAAATGACTTTAGAAAGCAATGTGTTTACACTCAAAATACCAGTGAGATAAAAGGTGTTTCTTTTTTATTTTGCATTGTTATAAAATTTCTGTTGCTGAAGCTATTCTAAAAAAGCGAAGTCTCTCTGCAAGGTGTAAGGTTCTCAATCAGTAAAGTACTTACGTGCAAGGCAGAAGGATCTGGCAAAAATTCAGCATCCTCTCCAAAGATAAAATCTGGTGGCAGGTCAGGATAGTGAGCATTAAAAATTATATCCCCTGAAAAGCAATAAATGAAAACACTGTTTGCACTTTTATATATGTGCTTATAAATAAAATATAAAATAATCACATACAACACACATTTTTAACACAGAATTTGACAGCTACATTACATATATTTCATGTATATATCCATATAATTTTTACAAAACTTCACATGCAAGATAAGCATCAGATGTTTCGGGGGATGAAGTCAAATTCCTGAGGTGCAGCTTCTTCTTCCTCTGCAACCAATGAAACATGGAATACATTATTGCTTTCTATCTCAAATGGCAATTCAAACACTATTGAGGGTTGCCTCAAAACACTGAGTTAGAAAAGTGATCTTGTTTTAATAAAAAGTAACATGTTTAGATGGCTGTGTTTTGTCTATTAAAAGTCAATTGCAAAGTACTAAGGCCACGACTTTCAAAATACCAGAGCTTTTAAAAATTAGTAGCACTTACTCCCTCTCTTCTCACCACCACCAACTCTTAGAAGGAAGAATACACAGTTCAATAGGAACCATTCCAACTACCCAAATTCTGGCCAAGAGAAATGCAGTATTGCACATTTAAATGGAGAGACTAAAATTAACTGAAAATATAAAACTTCATCATAGCTTGGCACTGAGCTCTCATCTTGCCAGTGTCACAAGATATGCAATTAAAAGAAATTTGGGTTGTAGTATTTCACTAGTACACATACTTCAGAGTTCATATAGATCAAGAGGTGGTCATATGCATCTGAGCTTTCAAAAAAACTCACCCACTGTTCAAGAAAAAAATTTTAAAAATAAAAGTAATTGTTTCTAGTCTTACTTGTCTACCTCCCCATCATTATCTATGACAATACAAAAGAATAACTGAGCTTTCGCATGAAACAGACTTATGAGGTAGCAGATATTAGAAAAAAAGGCTGCCTACTATGTGTTACAACTCGTTTAAAATCCTCACAGCAAAGTAAAACAGCATGGTAATCCTTATAAACAATTCTGTTCTAAGAAAGTTACACCACTTTTTATTTCCTAAAAAATCGTGAATGCAGAACTGGAGGAAAGCATTAGATGAACAGATCTTGCAAAGCCACATCATTGCTGGCTCAGTGATGTCACCATCTCAAGACATTTAACCTGACAGTTTTAATTGCGGATATTCTGTAAACTTATCTTGGCCTTAGCTGGAAGCAAGGATGCCATGAAGATTAATTGCAGAGGATGAAGGCTCATGACCAAGAAGCCAGTGGCCAGTCTGAGGAAGGTATTCTCTACAGCATGGCTCCAAATCACAAACTCACTGATCATGCGACGAGTAGAGCACAGTGTGGGTTTCTCCTGTCCGCACTCCCACCTTCCTTTCACAGCTGTCAGGAGCACGTGTAAGTATGGGGTGCAGAAAATAGCAGAGGTCTGCCAGTTAAAATTCCTGACACACTCAACATAAAAATAAACCCTTTAATTTCTTTTAAATTCCATTTAAAAGAACGAAACGGGCACCAGTCCTGGAGGAAAAGGCATAAAATTGCAACAGGAAATACATCTATTTTAAGTAAGAGCAAATAATTACTAGATTGCCTCAACTGTAATACAACACTCAAGAATTCAGAAAAGTTGATGTTTACTAGATTGGGTAGTTCCCACACCACAACAATGCAACCCTTTTCTTGATATTTACCGCAATTAAAATATCATGCATGGCTCCTTTCAACAATCTCATCAATTTCTATATAAAGAGCAGTGAACCTGAGGTTATGTACTGAAGGAGATTCACCTTAACACATTCTTTGACTGAGTTTTGAAAGAGGCCTGTTATTAATAACTCAGAACACAGCACAGTGAAAAAGCTTGGCCTGTTACTTAGGCAGCCCAATGCTACTCCAAAGGAAAGGACTGAAGGACTGTACCCGTGCTCTTGCTGTCTTCCTGTGTGATGCTAAGTAACTCATTTAGCACACACTTTCCATACTGCAGGTGCTAGCTGCATGCTTTTCATTGTCTGCATTCCTGCATTAACAGAGTTGGTGGAACAGAGTAGATGGATATATCTACAGCTCAGCTCACTTAGGAGCTGCACTCCAACTACACACATACTAAAAAAACCTGCTTAGAATAAAAGAAGGATCAAAATAACAGTGTATTTTTGATGTTACACCTCCTTATCTGCTAAGTGAAAATTATCACAGAACCTTACATCACGAAGCAGCTTCAAGACTCTGCTTGAGTAGTGAGATCGGCAATAAACCGTATCCTCTACGAGCTGCACAGTAAGGGGTGAACCTCAGGAAAGCTGTGGCAGTAGGTACAACATGGAGGTCAAGTAGGTACAAACTCTTTCCTTCCAGAGAGTGAACTCACAGCAGCTCCCAGAACATCAATATATGCAGTGTTCAATATAACAGTAAATTAAAGTTGGCATTATTAGTTTAACATGCTAAGTGGTAAACTTTGGGGTTCAGGCCAGCTGCATATGCCACGCAATGATTCCTGCCGGAGGATCAGGGACATGTGGGGATGGTACCCTCTCTGACTACTCACATGTGATGTGTGGTCACACCCAGGTCAGCTATATCATGTTGCAGCTGGACAAACCAATCTATTACCTCTCTCACATCCTCATATTTGTTCTCTACCACCTTCTGTCAGACTCCTTTTTCCACTTAATATTAGTGGCATTATAAGTCCTTATCCACAGTGAGTAACGAACTAGGCAGATATTTGGATTTTAAAAGTGTTCATGACCTACTGATACCAAAGAACTATCCAGGTACAATGGACAGAATCCAGAGTAAAAATTAACATTGAGATATTCGATTTTCTGTTACTCATAATTACTAATATTGCTTCTACTTGTCCAGGGTAAACATGCCTCAAATCCAAATTCCCAAGTCCTTTTCATAAAAGTCACTCTGAGACCAAATATATCAATAATAATTCCAATGTGTATATCAAGATTATTTTTCCTATAGTGTATTCAATTTCCAAAAGCTACATAAGTTATATAGCTACATAAGTTCTCTAGGCTTCAGAATAAATAAAACTAATATTTCAGTGCCTGTTAATTATGCATTCACAAAACATTGTTGCTGAGACCATACTCAAAACATTTTACAACCCCATGGAAACTAAAAATGATGTTGTTGTTCTTACGTTCTAACTAAACAGAAATGTATCATTTCTGCTCTCCTTCCTACAGCACCATAGGTTTTTAGCCAAATGTAAACCCTAATTTATTCTGCTACAATCAAACCTCACACAGGCTGGCTGACAATTTAATAGAGACATAGAAGTACAGAACAAAATGTTGTTTCCACTTCAATGTTAACAGTTAGAAAAAAGCAGTGATTCTCTACCATCAGTGGCTTTCATTCTGGAAGTTAAATACAGCATCTTACTATTAAAGATCCCTAGATTTGACTTTAGAACAAATTTTTAACATATTTTAAAATGAAAAAACATTCCCTCAGTCAAATCTTATTCTATTAAGTTTCACTTCTGCCATGAATCTGAAGATGTTCAGCTACTTCCTAAAACAAAAGAAGAAAGAATCTTTTTTTTAATGGTAGCAGACATCCATACACATCACCCCCAGTCTCCCCAACTTTTCTGCTCTATGCTCTCCCCCTCCATATAGCCTCACTTATGTCTTGCTTAATTTACATACTAGAACAGAAAAGGTAACACCTTTGACTCTAAAAGGCTTAGGCACCAAGGAAGGAGTTTGCCCTATTCAGCTATGAGCATGAGCTATTTTCCTAAATTCCACACTTGCAGCAAAAACACACCGTAACAAATCAGACTACAGATTAAGAGAATCCATCCTAAAGCAGAATTTCGTTCTTGTTAAATACCAAAACTCAGAGATATTAAAACTGCAGTTAACAATTTGCTTGGCAGGGCTATGACGCATAAATAAAAAATGCTTCATTACACTCATATAAAAGGAATTTAAACAATCACAACAGCCAATGCAAATCTGGTTTTACCTGACATAAATATTAACACTAGCCTCTGCAGTAAGCTTACAAAATATAAGGTGCTACATGTTTTGAATCACAAGCTAACAGTTTGTCTTGACCTACTAGAAAAAGCCATTTTTATAGCAAGTACTATATTTAATGCTTACATGGTATTTTCTGTGGCTTACCCTCTTCAAATGTAATTGTGCTGGGGTAAATAAAAGTAACACTTTAAACCAATAAAGTCATTTGCAAAATCATTGTGCTTAGAGCCTGAGAATGGTTACCATTTTAACCTTGGAGGAAAAAAAGCCATGAAAAAATCAATATAGGCCTGCATTCTCTACCCTTCCCACCAAAATGACATAAATACCCTCTTCCTTGCATCTCCAGAACATGAGCTTCTATTTTTGCCTAAATTTCAACTCTGTTGGCCCTTATTCCCTTGACAGAAGGCCAATTGTGTGTGGTGCTCCGCAGCACTACTGACTGTGACCATTCCAGAGTAAGAGCAAGGCAAGCAAAACCTTCACTGAGACCATACTTATCTCATTGCTTTAGATATACCAGCCAATAATTACTTCGATGGAATTACATTTCCAATTACCCAAAAATATTACTTTCTCTTCCTTTCTTTTTCCTCGGGCAAACAGCATTAAATGTTGAAATATTTTACTTCACAGAACTTCAAAAGAAAAGTTAATATGCTCCCATAGACAAAAAGATGGAAATATTAATACTTAAATCTGTAATTTCTTTTAAAACACACATGGGCTGTTCTTTTCTCGTCTATCAAAATGCATATGCAAATCTAACAGAGGAATAAAAATTGACTACAAGCAAGACAGGTGTTTCACAGCAAGAAACTGAGAAATTTCTAAAATCCCTACAATCGTTTTCCATTGGCCTATCCAGTTTTTCCTCTCCTGGTAACTTCATTTTTGGGGTATTTTTTTTCTTTTTTAAACCATACTATAAATTTGGTAGTACTGAAAAATGTTATGCTATGAGTGCCACAGCATTAACATCCCCGTTTAACCAACGGCAGCAAAATTAGGAAGCAGCCTACCAGTTAAGTTCCCAAACTCTACTTTTGAAAGGATATCTATATGCTTCAGTTTCTTCTGACACCACGAATTTCTAAGTCAGCACTAAGTACGTAGAATAAACATGTGTGGCCACTGCAACCTAGAACAAGACCAATTTGAATCAAATTTGTTATGAAGGAGATGAACCCATTTGGCTTTTAAGAAATCCAAATGCAACTTGATCATGAAATGTATTCACACATATTAAGGCAACTGCTGAAGCAAGAGACCAAACTATGTGCAGAATCAGTTCTGGGAAAATACAGAAAGTGCTCTTGTTGAGTATTAAAAATGAAAAGCCAGTAGAATTATATTATTCAATTCAATTCAATTCAAAATTCTAACCTATCTCTTCTAGTAGCCATGCAAACTGTAGACAAGAACCACTCATCAGACTCTTCTATAAACAAATTCTTACCTAAACCAGCTGGTTTTAATTGTTTTTACAGATACAAAAATAATCAGTTACTCACTACAACCTGCAACCAAGATACTAAGTCAGTACAGTCAGCAGTATGAAAGGATTTAAATTAACTAAATGCAGACCTGCCTGGAATCCTTGTCACTAGATTCCACCCTAAAGAATTGGCTCTCCAGGCTTTAAGTCAAACACAGTAATGTAATACCTACAGAACCTCTTTCTAATTGGTTGGCAAGAAAGATTAGTTCCTGAAATGACAATAAAACTTGTTAAATACAAAACTACTACTACTGAAAGAAGATACATGAGTAATTCTAATTTGCTGTTGTACTGCTGCTGACAGGCTATTCTTCTCTCAAGTAAAGGATGTTTTTGAGCTTAATTTCTGACTTGATGTGTGAATCAAGATATCAGAAAAGGAAAGGCAGAAAAGTCAGCTTAAAGACTCAAAACCATCTCATAATAGAAGGACAATTTGAAAAAAAAAGATATTTGACTGCATTAGAAAAAACCAAACCAACTTCTCTGCACCACTGTGACACTCCAGAAGAAATTCTAGCTACTCCACTGCACACAAAGCTGTGAAAGACCCAGTCTCCATAAACTTGGTGCAGCTGATGAAACCAAGTTGTTTAGTGTCATTTGAGATGCCTCAGGGCACATTTACGGCAGCTGTGATAATAGTTTTCAGAGTGATCAGTGCCCTGTGGGTCAGAAGCTGAAAGGGCAAAGTAAGCTATTCCTTCTTTTCCAATGAAAGAAAAAAATCTATAGGAAGCATTTGCAGGATGTTAATTTGATTCTTGGAAAAAGGGTTGCAGGTGTGGGTCTATTTTTTCTTTAACTTCAACTGACAAATGCTGCTGTAGAAGAAAAAAAAAAAAGAGCTGTAAGACTAGAGAAAGTATGTTGTTTTGTAAAGTGGGCAAACTTGCAAAAATGGAGTAAAAATAAGTAAACTAGATCCCAAGCTGAGCAATAAGGCATCAAGACAATCTCAGATCTCAGTAATTTGCACTTCTGTAGCTGGGCAACTGCTTTCTCAGAAACCTTAGTACTGGAATTGAAGTGGACAAAGATGAGAGCAACAGATAATTCAAGATGGGATAAGATACTGGTAGAAATTAAAGCCAGGCAACACTGGAGAAATTAAAACAGAGACACTGGGTAGGTGAGAAAAGGAAAAGTGAAGGCAAAGGATAAATAGAGTCAAGCAAATGGACCAGAGACCATTACCAGTATGTGCAGCCCAAGCAGGTGAAAAAAGGAGGAAAGAGCAAGGTGGGAAGGCACTACGGTAATACCACTGTGGAGGCCTAACGTAAAATCTTCCAAGCCTCTGTAAGTCCACACTTGTACATTGACACTTCTAAGGTCACTTCTCTTGATGAAGAAATACACTAAGACTTAAAGCTGCAAAATCTTCTGTAATTTACTTGCTCAAGAGAAGTCCAGGACATAAGAAAAAGTGAACAAAAGTGAGAGGAAAGTGATTATTTGAAATGGGAAAATATTGTTGTAAACTTTGTATTCAAAGAAGAAATAAATATAACAAAAAGATTAGACTCTCTCTTGACACTCTCATTAGGTACATTCATTAGATAGTGAACAGATTACTGAAGGAAGAAGATTTATTACTACTACCACGTAAAGCAAGAGTCAGCCAAACTTTAGAAAACATATTGCTGGGAAAAATCTTTGGTATGTTGCATGACCCAGCAAAAAGACACCACACAGGTAAGGATAACATCTAAGTATAATCTGAATTACAGCAACCAGAAAGTCCTTCCCATAAGAGCCTCAACTAAAACACAGCCTGTGTAAAATAACCTAATGGTGCACAAAACACTTACAAATGCATTGCAGCAACTTAATTATGTGAATCTTAAATCTTATAGTAACTTGAAAAATCATTTTTACAATTGTTTATTGGCACGATAAACAAGTGTTTAGCATATAACTTGGCAAAGCAGCCTTTAAAGGGGCAATAAGGAGGTCGGGCAGTTCTCTAAATTTATCTTTTCGTTTGTTCTTAATTACTTCCTTAAAATAGAAAGCCACAAGAAGATTGGATGAACTTACTGAAAGAGTTCCATCACAGGAATAAAAACAGATGAAATTTTGTACCATGTATTATGGGCACTATTCTTAGACTAGTTAGGCAGCAAGAATGATTTCCTCCGCTAAGGCCCATAACTAAAAAGAGTAAGAAACTAACAAACAATAAAACAGAAGCAAAAAAAGAAAAACTAAGCTTCAAATGAGACAACGGAAATGTTCCTCAGGATCAAGGAAACCAAAGTGGTGGCAGTAGAACCCAGAGCTACCCACTCACATAAAAACAGTGAAAATCAGACAGAAGATGAAAATACTAGAGTTCAAGGGGTCACAGAGAACAGTAGCACTGCAAGGGCAACACATTGTTTAATCACTGTGAAATTCCAGATGACAGCACTCAAGGTCAGAGAGGGAAGGAGGCATCAGTGCCTGAAAAAGAAAATGTGTAGAGCAAAAGGAAAAAGAAAAAAAAAAAAAAAAAAGAAAAGGGGAAAAAAAAAAAGGATATTCTAAGATTTTCTGGAACAAAATTGCAATTTGATTCTAAATATTTTAATTATAAAGACTATTATAACTCTGCTTATCCTGACAATTTCTGCTGATATCTGCCTTGATGTTTTATCAACTGAAACTGAAATATCTGCAAGAGTTACAGAACACTTCACTTCAAAATACACACGTATTTCCTCAGAAAGAATACTGAACTTTTCTAAGCAGATACTGCTGTCCAGTTAGCAATAAAGGATACCTCTACATACTACACAAAGCAAGTTTTGTCCTAGGAACACAGATTCAACCTCTTACAGGGTATTACAGACAGTCTTCCTGAAATTAAAACTCCAACTAAGAACTTTGAAAAACTCAAATACAGAGAAAAGCATGGAATTTAATGCAAAAACATTGAGTACTGAATGAACTAATAAAAACAATATGGCTGTCTCAGATTTCAACTGACAATCTAGCAAGACTAGGCTCAAGTTTTCTAAGTATTCCCACCATGAAAACAAACAAACAAATTATTTCCCTTACAGAAGAAAATAAAGCAAAAGTGCCTCCCTGAAAGCATGACTTGAAAATTTCTGAAGTATGATGGAAGACAATTACTATGACAAACTAATTTATCTTAAACATTGGCATAATATTTTCTCCTGTATAAAATTGTGGGTATCTCCAAGGTCCCTGGCTGGAGCTGAGTAACTTTTCAGTGTAACATTTCAGCAGCTCTGCATACATGAAAAAGCAAGGTGAACGACATCTTAAAAAACCCCATTAAACAGCCAACAAGCCATTCTGAAGTCACAACACATTTGCTCCTACCCAAGTTTACAAAACAATTCTTTTACAGTACAGGTAGCTAGCCTTGCCAGCAAGTACACTTTCTCCTTTTTCAAGAAGCTGTGAACTTCCTGGTGTTTTGGAAAACAGGATTGCACTGTGCAGTTACACTTCCCTAAAGCTGCACACCAACAGTTTCCAACACACCGGGATTGCTACGAGGGTGCCTGTGCAGCGGCAGCGGTTATGATTGATGATCTGCAAAGACCTAATCTGTTGCAAAGAGGATGTAACACAAACCACACAGGAACTACACACTTCAGCCTGTGTTTGGTACCACATCTGAAGCCCACAGACTGGAGATCCTGAACACTTTCAGCCAATCTTTTTATTCTGGCAGATTTCACAACTTTCCTTTGCAGAAATATTCTGCCCCTGAAAGATAACATATCTAGCAACAGCCTACAACAAAGTAAACATCTCCGTTTGCACACTATGGCTGTCTTCCCCTGCCATCATCACAGATCTAAACACAAAATTATTAAAGCTTTCCTGAATCTGCTCACATCACTATTTATTCCACATGCTGTGAGACTTAATGATTCATAGCATTTTCAAACATGTAACACTGAAATGCGGAGGATTATTATAACTTGAATTCACAGCTATTATTAGATATCTCTGAAAAAGATACACTTGTTTACATCATTTTCAGTTGTCTTGGTTAAAATATGTAACATGGTTAAAATGTGTGGTTTGGGCTTTACGAATCTGAGAGAGCAGTAGCACTGTAGGTTTTTTTTGTTTAATTGCCTATGTGATATAAAAAATATAAGAAAACTGGAGAGAAAAAAACCCAGATTTCTTGATACTGAAATTTAATGCATATTCCATAATCATATTTCTAGGTACTTGAACTGGACTACAGTCATTTACTATATGAATATAGTCTTTATGTCTGTGCACTTGCATATGGGCATTTTAGTCTATCCATTTTCCCTCATGAATCAGGAACAACTTTAGCTTCTTCTAGAAATAAGACTTAGATCTCTCAGAATGTACAAACACGGCCCTGTATAAGAGAAGATAGGTAGAGAAGATGATCCCATAGGACATGATACCACTCTATAAAGCATGTCATCCAGTGAAGCTTACTTTGACTGCATCTTGATCATAGTCATCAAACAAGACTCAAGTGGAATCTACTACACATTGCAGAACACATCAAGACTCAACAGACTGAGTTTATTACACATTATAACAATTTTTTAAATAAAAGTTCTACCTGGGAAGGCAGCCGGCTTCATATAATACAGCCATGATTTACAAGAATTCTGAACAAATGCAGAGCCACTTCTTTTTTCTTAAAATAATCGCTAGCTAGGACTTAAATCTTCCAATTTTGTTTTGTGAGAAAGAACAATTAGCAAGCCTCTTGAGCCATGATTTCATGTATTTAGAAAAGTCAAAATAGCCATAGTAGGCTGACACATGAGCCTGGCTCCTCTCTTGAATACATGAGTAAGCTTCCAGAACAACTTCTGGGAAAGACAACTTTCCTTACAAGTGCCAAATGGAAGCTTTAAGGTACTTCTAGAATATAAGGAGATTAATTGTGTTGATTTTTGTTCATAAAGGATAAGGGCTTCCAGTGCATGACACAATTTTAAAAACAAACAAACAAAAAAACTGCAGAAGGAATACAATAACATTCTTAATGCTTAAAATGTCTTGGAAAGCTACAGCATGTGTATGATGCAGTCTAAATGGATACTATCAAAGCAGTGTTTTAAATGCTTAACATATCTGTTCACACCAAGTACCTGCTCCTCCAGATAGCATACTTTCACAGACCCACAGGATAGCTAAGGCTGGACAGCACCACTGGAGACTGCCTAGTCTAATCCCTCAGCTCAGAGGAGGGCAAACAGAGGAGACTGCTAAGGGTCACGTCCAGCTGGGCTCTGAATAGCTTCAAGGATGGAGATACACAAACTACACAAGCTCTCAGCACAATCTGTTCCACTTTTTGACCACCCTTGCAAAATAATTTTTAATGTGTTTGAATGGAATTTTCTACATTTGAATTTGTGACCACTTCCCTTCAGCGACCGCCACCGAGAAGAGCCAGGCTTCTTCATTTATACCCATTAGGCATTTATAAACATTGCTAAGATTTGCCCTGAGCCTTCTCTTCTTAAGAAGCCCCAGCTATTTTGGCCTCTCCTCATACAACAGATCCTCCAGTTCTTGGTCATCTTTGTAGTCTTTTGCTGTACTTATTCCAATGTGTTCATATTGCTCTTGTAACGGACAGACCAGAACTGGACATAGGACTCTAGGCGTGGCTTTACCAGAGTTGCCCTAAATCTATAAATGTCAAGCTTTGAATTTTACTTTATCTGAAATTCTTCATCCTCTCTCATTTTTCAGTTGTTAAGAGATAAAAACAACATAACCATTTTTCAGCAGCTCAAGTGTTTAGAAAATGTTAGCTTCTCAAAATATACAAAAACAAATTTTATTCTAAACCTTTGAAACAAAACACAAACTAAGACAAACAGAACACACACTAAGAGTGGGCAAACGAACTAGGCTGTCTACAGGTCCTCTAAGCATAAAGATGATTTAACAATACCACTAAATCAGAAAAGTCACATTTCTCTAATCTGGTCAATTATACCAGTCATTGTTTAAAGATATCTAATAAAATAGCAGACTGACATATTTTATTGGAGCTTAATAAAGAATTATTCCTAAAAGAGACAGAAAGAAACAACACAAAACATACACAACTTATAAATGAATCTAAAAATGGTAATGAGATTCTCTTAGTCATAACATTTTATTAGAAGTACCGAGGGGTAGGTTGTGACTTTCGGCTTTTAGAACTCATTTTTCAAAACTGTAGTCTCACAGAAGATTTTAAACTTATCTTAAATATTACATATTCTTGATAGTTGTGTGTTCTTGGAACTGAAGCTTTAAGTGAAAACAACAAACACATGTATCTCAAAACTCATAAAGTTAGACAAACATACTGGACAATTAGCGATACAGAGAACACTGAAAGAAAAGCCAAGATGCAGCTGCGAGATTTTTTAACTTACATTTGAGTGTTTCTCCCGCATAAGGGATATGTAGTTTAAAACGATCACAGCTGGGTCCAGGGGTCAAGGATGTACAGCTAAAAATGAAGATAAGAGAAGAAAGAATGTGCTAAGCAGTTATAGATGGTAGCAAACACTAACATTATTCTACAGGATACAAACGATTAATAGTAAAGATATTGTGACTACTAGAAATACTCATCCTTATGATTCTGAGAAAGAAGAAAAAGTGGGAAAGATGCAGAAGGCCCATTCTCTTTTGATCAGCAGTTCCCATAACAGCATAAGAAATGTCAGGATTTGTGCCAACTCTCTCCCATTTTATAAAGAAAACATACATGCAAAATGCTCTGGTTTGAGTGTGTAATCAGAATGCTACCAATTAGTCAGTCAGTGCCATCAAGTTCCCCGCTTTGTATACAATTTTGCAAGTCACAACTCTGTATGTCACAGTAACATGGTTACCTGCTCCCTATACCTGCCACCCATATAACTGGGATCAATCTTAATTTTAAGCCACCAACATTTCATAATTTTTTACCTATTATAACATTAATGTTTTCCCTTGTGGAAAAGTCTCACCGTAGTCTTCAAGTGGGCAAGTTTCAGAATCAGCTGTCTGAGGCTGTAACAACTGAGCACGTATGTTCTTGGTCTGTGACTCTCCTGTTTATGTGGAGCACTGGAACAGCAGCCAGGCCTCTCAGTGGTGAGTATTTCATGAATAGAGAAGTCACTGGAAAACTGTTTAGTGCCTAGGCCAGAGATGATCAACTTTCTCATAGCTTTTAAGTCATAGACCAAAATTTGCAAATAAAACAATCTCAAAATCTCAGTTGCAAAAGGAGAAACAGAGACACACATTGTTTCACTGGCAGGAATGGTCTCGCTGCTGTGGGCTGCTGGCCATATGACAAGTCCCAGGAGCAAAAATACTGTTCACTGCTTTATGTTTCTAGGGATCTTGATAACCCTGAAATCTTCTCACCAGCCTAATATAATTGAGAACGGTTCGTAGCCCCAGCACAATTGTTGCAGGCCACCTAAAAATCAAAGCCATACGAGTCAACTCTAAAAAAACAGTGATAAGAAGGTAGACAAAGGTAAAATAACTTGCTGAAACTTATATATCAGATCATTGGTGGAGCTCTAATACACATCACTGACAACATATTGAAACAAAACCCACATTTACTGGGCTATACACGCAGCCAAAAGCAGAAAGATGGATAGGCCAGAAAATTTTTTTAAAATTCTGATCCTACCTTATCAGAAACAACATGGTAACTCCTGCAGCTCTGTCACGCTGCACAAGAGGGATCACAGCAAATGGAGCAATCTTAATTCTCATTCACATACTCAAAACAGTTCACAGAGCCATTTCTCTCAGGTGCTGGCTCTACAGCCTCTTTTCCTATTTTCACTTGCAAGTTATGGAAACCATATGCACTAACTTCAGACTGTTTATATTCAGTGAACTATATCTATTACAGTCAAATTTGTGCCTGCATGTCGCTTCCTCAAAAAGAAGCTACCTCGAAAATACAGATCAATTAACTTAAATGAAGTTTCCACAAAAATACTAGAAAACGTAAGCAAACCACTTATGGGCACCTAGAATCTAAGATAGATACAATTAAAAGCCACATGCAGTTAACAGTCTACACTGATTCAGCAAGAATACACCATATTTTTTCAGTATCACTACAGAAATTAGATAACTGCCCTTTCAAATCAGAAGGAAGAAACACATGTCCTATCTCTGCCTTAGAAAGGTTTTTGCAACATCTTGTGAGAGCACCATGCGAAGCAATCTAGAAAGACATAATTTAGATATAACTGCTATCAGGTATGTGCAGACTTGAATGGAAAGCAAGTTTCAAAAAAAAGATTGGTTCGCATTATCCAGGAAGAATGCCCTGACTTGGTTCTCTTCTGCTGGAATAGTTGTTCACATTTTATTGAAAGACTGATGATGGAAAAGAAATGATGCTTGGTGAAACCTGCTGATGATGCAAATGTGAAAGGGAATACAACATGTCGGACGATAGGACCAAACCTGAAATATGTTTTGATTTAATGGTTGTATTACTTATTTTTAAATTTCATCCAGGTAGGGCTTATTAAGAAAAGTGAGCATCACCAGCCTCCCTGGGAGTAAAATCAATTTAAGATTACGAAAGACTGGATCTCTAGTGCAACAGAAACAAGAGAACATAATTTTTTTCCAAGCTGCACTTTTTTAGTAGGTGAGAACAGCAAAATGGGAGTGCCCACTGTTAGGGTGTTTGAATGGCTGTGGATGAGTTAAACAGCTATACAGATATTATTATCTACTTCCAAATAATTTCTATAGCTTACGACAGATATAAGACCAATTCTAGGAAGCATACCAAAAAAAAAAACCAACACAACAAAAACCCCCAAAAAACCTGCAACATAAAAAATCGTTTTCAAGTTCTAAAATATCTCTGCAACATCATTTAATATTTAAGGAAAATTTCTTTCAAAGTATCACAGGTCACAGTCTGAGACATTTCTCAAATACCATAAAAATTACGCTACTGTTAGCTTTTCAACAGACACAAAAATTTCTGATCCTGCAAATACCCTACAATCTTTTCTTTTAGAACAATGGGCCATTTGGAAATACTTAGGGAAAGCATAATATTCTTTAACATTAAAATAAAAGCCTTATTTAATGGTAAATGTCCCTAAAAGCAATACTAAGTACTTCTCCTATATTATTATAGTGCACTAGAGATGGTTTTAATTTTACTGGTCTAAGAATGATAAAAAGTGACAGTATTAACATTTTTTTCCCCCAAATTGCTCTGGCTGGGCTGCACAAGAGACTTCAATAACTGCAATAGGCTGAGCAACCAAGCAGAAATCTTATATGCATCCATTTGAAAGAAGGCAGTTTCTTTTTAGAATAAACAGCACAGGAACAAAACTCCTAAGGCAAATCAAAACTTTGGTTCATGCAGGAGTCTACCTTATTTCAACAGAAACCCCCAAGTCATGGCCTGGCTATGGACATTATCTCCTGCTTGAATTTCCTTAACACACAGAACCTCTTAAAATTATATACATGTCTGATCCTGAAACATGACCTCTGTCTTCTCCAAAATGTAAGACTTTTCTTTTTTGGAAAAGTGATCCTTTTCCTTAATGTGGTCCACACAAAAGTCACACTTGAAAAGGAAATACTTGTAACGAAGTCTTTTTAAAATTATTTGTTGTCCTTTCTTTACAGAGAATTGACATACAGAACAATAATAACTGGTGTTGACAATTAATTTCATAAGCTGACTCTATCTCATGATATATGGATGTGCCATCTCCCTTTTTATTCATGGAAAAACATTACACTGGTTTGCACATACTAATCTAAGTAATCAATATTTTACATAGGAAAGCCACTGAAGCAAGAATTAATGCTCTGATGCTCAGAGCAGGGATATGTCTTGGTCTTCATAAGATGATTAATGCTATACCACAAGATCTCCCACAACGGTTTCCCTACTAAAATATCAAAGAATCATCAACTTGAGAAGTTTCCGGGACCAAGGAATATCGTTAAGTGTATTGCTTAAAATCATACTGCCCTATTCAAAGGGGCTGTGCTAAGACCTATGGTCGGAAATTGGCAGATGGAACTGAGCATGCAGCAACCACAGCTGAATACAGCTTGCTCCTTTTCACAGCAGATTTTAGCTAAGTTCCTTGAGCAAATGCAGCAGATTAACTTGAGGTGACATACATTACATCCTTATGAAGTAAGTATTCCAAGTAGGAGACAAGTACAACATTCCTTTGTTGAGTGTTTGATGCACCTTACAGATTGTCTGTGACTATGGGGAAAAGGTTTCTTTCACAGTTAGTACAACACACATAAACTAAACCGTTCCTATTCAAAGTCACTGTTAGCACCAGATGCTTAGTTATAAGTGCTCAGAATTCTTTACCAGTCACAAAAGGAAATAAAAAAGGTTATCCAAACAGAACTACAACAACAGTAATAACAACAAAACAACCAGGAATGTCACTCAGTTTTGCTACTTGGAATAAGGCCTCAGTCTGCAACAATAGGTATAGTACCATGTTTTTTCTGCAAATTGATCCTTCTTCCCAGAGTATTCTCAAGGCCTTTAAGGATGCAGTTCTACTTGAATTCAACAGCAAGCTTTCCTCTTATACCAATGTATTTGTGATTGACTGTTTTGTTGAACTGAGACTTCTTCTGTTTTGTTTAAGCTAAAAAAAACCCCCATTTTGATACTTTACAAGATTGAAGCCACAATTATATGGAGGACTCTGATAACCCTAGATTTCAACAACATCTTCCCATCAACTAGTTTTCTAAAACCATCACTTGAAAGCATTCCCAAGAGAAGCAGTTTTAAATTATTTGGGCTCTGTTAAGACCTTATCCAAAATTATGTTCTGTGACAGCTGAAGGGATCACAATGAAACAAAAGCACAAGTGTTTATCACCTTAATCCTTCCAGTCAGGAGATGGATGGTTATTCTACCCAAAGACTTTAAAAAAACTCACAAAAACCCAAACCCATCAAGACCTCTCTTCAAATAGACTACTTTATATCCCAAAATTCCAGTCAGAGGCTTGTTTTTTATGCCACTCCTAAAATCTCCTGCTTAGAACTATATAAAACCATAGCAAACATTCAGAATTGCCAACAGAAGTCCAATAGCTCTACAAGAAAATGAGTAATCTCCTTTTTATTTCTTCTTTTTTTAATTTGTGGTATAGGTGTAAGCCCAAATAGTCATGTCAGATTTATCTGATGACTATCAAATTTACTGATTAAAAACTATGCAATGCATTTAGTCATTCTTCCTTCATAGATCACAGAGAATCTTTACTGCCTTTACTGTCAGAAGACAAATAATCAGTGAATTTTACTGTACAACAGCAAAGTCAAATTGGACTAAGAATTTTAGCCTCTATAATTTCACGAACTTAATACTGCCACCGCCTAATCTGAATAGTCAGAGATGCAAAAGCTTCTTTAATCTCATGATGCTTAGGCTGCTACACTCGCTGTTCTTGAGGATCAGTACTTCTTTAGGAAACAGACAACTGTTTTTTGTTCACCAGACTCTTGGTATAAAAAGCCAAGAAAGCTTCACGCTGCATTAGAGACACCTCGATGGAGAACACAGCTAAAACCAACACACACACACACACAAATAAAAAGCAACACCACAAAGTCAGTTCTAAGCACTGGTTGTGCTCCCAGCCCCTCCCACTATACCTAGGGTATGCTTCCAACTGTTCCTATATGTGTCGTACAAAGATATGGTTATGGGAAAAAGAGATCAAGTTACTTTCATAATACAAGAGGCTAAGAATGAATATTACTTTAGGAATGATGAGACAGTTCAATCAGAGTTCCAAAGGCTGCAGGTTTTGCCAGCAAGAGTCAAATATAGTTCAGAGGCAAAGACAAGTTGATTGTTTGTTACTAATAAGAGGCAAACTCAAAATTCCACCCAAAACTCTTCTGTGGCATTTGCTAAGCAAAGCAGCTCAATGTTCAATTCCAGTAGAACAGCCTTTGTCGATGCCTTCAGATTTTTATTTCCTCCAATTTTTGAGATGGAAATTTGCTCCAGTGTTCCTTGAAGACACAGTATTTAATCCCATTTAATCAAGAATTAATTGCAGAATTCACAACAAATGGGTACACCACACACAGAGGCATTAAGAATAATTAAAGTGTGTGGAGGGTGGAGGTAAATAGAAGGCAGGCCAGCAGGTGACAGGTTTTTTGCAAGGATTGGGGAACAGAAAAATGGTGAAAATGACATTTTAGAGCACTGACACTGATGACAAAACCCTGTCTCAGGCGGTAGCTCCCTGCAGCATTGCACAAAACTTTACAAGCTTCTACACAGTATTTAGAGTATTGAGCAGCTGCTCCTGAAAACAAACAGATCCAACCAAAATTCTATCAATCGGGCAAAATATGAAATTGGAGAGATGGTCTAATCAACCAATTTCCATCTTCAGTTTCCCTTCTTTATATAGACATAAGTATTACACATATGAGAGAGAGAGGGACTTGCACTTAAAAGATAAACACCACTGCTTTTGGGAAATTAAAACCCAGTTACATTTAATCACTACTTAAATGCATCTCAATTAAAATATTAAAATCTGAAAGTCAACTGATGATTATTCAAAAAACTTCCCAGTAGATAAACCCTCTGTTTTCAGAAAACTCATTTGTACCCTATCTGGTTTCTTCAAACTTAGTGTAAAATTAAACTACAGACAAAGACTACTTCTGGTATTGCAATACAGATGATGATGTTGTTTTCGAATCCTGATAGTATAGGTGATATTCCATAACTGCAACAGCATTTCAATCCACAGTTATCATCTGAGAAATTCCAAGGTGTCTCCAGATATGTCAACTATATCCTCAATATAACCTTCATCTACTGTAAATGCTGATTTTCCTATATATACATTTATGTTTTCTTTTAAGAAGTTCATTGCACTAACTGGAACTTTTAGAATGCAGTGGGATGCGAGGTAGAACATATATACTACAAAAACAACCCTTCCCTTCTGCACCTATAGGCAGATTTGCACTTTTTAAAAGTAGAGTTCGAATAACTATTTAAAATCAATTCAGCTGACAGCAACCTGCTTTCACTAGAAACACTATAGAAAAGCATCTTATGACTATCTTAGTAAAACAAATACAGCACTTGTATATTAACAGAACATGTAGGTTTTCTTAATATCAGTGACGGTTTGCCAAAGCAGATGTTGCAGGTGGGGAAAGCTCTGGGACTTCTAGAACTACAAATCTCCTTCACAGCTGCCCAAGTCTTCTGGCGGGAGTTCTGCAATCGCCAAAATACGGCTGCCTCTGCTGGAGGGAGATGTCCAGCCCAGCCTCTCTAAAGGGAAATAGTGGAAGCACACCTATATATACATTTTGAAATAATCTCAGAGAACTTCTACACTAAATTAAAACACATACAAACTTCACATGATTCTGGTATTTTTTTTTAGCACCAAACTCCCTGTTCATTTAGCCTAGTAAGGGTGGGTTTAGAATAGCTCTTTTCCAGTCATCATAGCAGGACAGATTGGAAGGGGCTACCACAAGAAAGAAACGTGAAGTACCACATCCACTGTACTTGCAAGTGGAGTTGAAAGAAAAGCTCTGAAGAACAAACTATCTCAAAAGTTTCCATTCATAAAATCTCCGTAGTTTAGGGTGGGAGATGATTATTATTGGGTCTCATGGAGCTAATTACGATACTAATTAAGAAAAATAATTAAGCATTGACAAAGTTTTCAACAAAACATATTTTACAAACATGCTTTAGAAACATTGATAATCAAACTGATTTCCTTTGTAAGCAAGATCTTTTATACTCTGGTAATTGCATGTAATTCTTTTTAAAGACTACACATGGCACACACATGCCTCAAAAGAATGAAACAGAAACAGAAAATGGAAATTTTAATGAAGAAATGATCAAAAATTGAAAAGAAATAAAGACAATTGCAATGGGGTAACACTAATAACATAGTATGTTTAGGTAAATACACTAGTGAATTCGCAGTATTATAAACTGTCACATGTTCATGCAAGGAAAAGGCATTATACAGTAAGACCAGCTGTACCCCAAATCCTTGGATCTCATAAGCAAATTTTTAGCAAAGAGTATGAGGGAGTGGCAGATGCATCCCTTGGATTTCCTTCATCTCCCTCCCCTCCTGACAGATTCAAACCATGTTTCAGATTTTCACAGCTGCCATTCAACTATCTATTACTTTGCAATGAGTTACAACCTAATAATGTGTCACATGTTTTATTTCTACTGTTCACTAAAGTGAACTCCATTTCTGGAGAAAGAAAAACAGAATCAGACAGGGAACATTTTAACTTTTAGATTACTCTAAAAGAGAACCATTCTTCACCAAGTATGAAATTACAGTCAACCACCTAGAGTTTCATATCCTTTCAGTGTTCACAGAAAAAGCATACTTATATAGCAAATCACAAAAGCTGAGCTATTATAAACATTAGCTTTAATAAGTCATGTAGCATTGCTCACAATACCGGCTGTAGTAGCCATAAAGACTCCCAATCCATTTTCTAAGTAATTGATTTCATACCATAGAAGTATTTATTTTATTGGAAAATGCAATGAATTGGTATCAGGGAAAAACCTCAAGGACTAAAATCACAGTCCATGTTTATATATTTCCCTCCTTTACCAAACAAAACAACAGATGAGTGGTATCCCCGCCATCCCTGAGGATTTGGGGGTTGGAACTACATGACCTTCCAACCCAAACCATTCTATGATTCTATGAATATTAGGAAGGATCCAGTGATCCTATATCTTTCGTATTTCCTTTTCAAAGTTTTCTTCTAATTGCAGAGTTTTAGGTCTTTTTGGTCACAGATACCTATATTAGTTTATTTCCTAATTTATTGACTCTCAGAAGAAATTTATGTTAATACAACAACGATGAATTCAGTTATTTGGATATGGAAGTTAGGTCAAGCAAGGATCACCATATTTAGAACATAAATCCATAGTTTGCAGTCGTATACATATTCAAAAGGGCAACTTCAAACTATGTATATTTATATAAAATATTACAAGACTGGAGACACAGAAGAAAGCCTATGAAAAGATAACACCTGAATAAAAATATCAGTTCTCCTCTTTGTAGCATTATTTTAGATTAATTACAACATTAAAGATATGCAGTAGACTAATAAGAGCAGAAGGAAAAGGAAATTCATAGGTAAAATTACAACAGACCACCCTGTGGAACTGCACCTGCAGAAAGCAAGCCTCACACCATTGCATGTTACATTTTCTCCAGCAGTCTCGCTCTAGAACCCCTCAGCTCACCTTGTCCTTCTCTAACTTCTCATTCTCACATTAATTCTCACAGTTCACAGCCACCTCAACAGTGCTAATACTATTTTCAAGATTACACCACAAAGCATAAAATTAGGCATCACTCTCCCCATGTCCCACCTAACTATACCTAAAGAAAGGAGTTCCATATACATTTTTCTTGATGACAGTCCAAAAAATCCTCTTCTTCCCTGCAAATGCTTGTCCTTGCCCTCACAGTTCAGTTTACTGTTTTCTCCCAGCATCACAGTAGGATCTAGACTTGGCTCATCTCTTATCAGCCTCACAGGCACAGAAAACCATGTAGGACCTCCTGCAATGACAAGACTATTTATAAGCACAATCACCTTTAGATCCCAGTGAAAAGAGAGTCCAGACTACCCTAAGTTCTTATAAGTCTAAGTCCCCAGCCCACCACAGATGCCTTGACCTGTCTTTATGCCACTTCCAGCACCTCCCCTACACCTGTAAGTTAGCCCCTCTTCTGCATTTATCTATTAAAACTGAATTTTGCATATGTGCAACAGGTTAAAACTAAAACAATGGAAGTCCTGTGCAACGGAAGACACTATGCCACTAGAAGTCTCCTAGGAAATTATTCCTTCTAAGTGTCTTCACTGCCGATTTGCAGTTGACCCCAAACCATATCACTTTTATAGGGTTTAAGTTAAGGCTTATGACTAACATTTATGGCAGCCTGGAAAACAGGACAGGTAATCACCATCTATTAGTTCAAAAAATTCTCAGCACAAAGAATTCTTAACAAAGAACACGAAACAATGTATTACTCACATCATCAAATCCTCCCGCTCCCCCCCAGAAAAAATCCATGGCTGAAGTGCACAAAAAACCCACAAACTTTTACTGAAGAGACTGAAACCAACATTCTAGAGGAAGAAGGGGTAGAAGAGAGAGAAAGAAATAATATAAATTAGGAGACATTTTGAAATGTCACTAGTAGCCCTAACTATAAACAAGCCCAATCTAATCGGGTTTTTCTAGTGAAAAAATAACTGACCAATCAAAACAGATCAACCATTACTCTGTTGTATTTTTGGTTTAAAGATATTATTTCAGTGATGCATACAGTGATGCACAGGAACCTGGGGTTGGGTGTTTTAGGCAACGTAAGTTTAGAGGGCCTTATATTGGCCTTTTTTTTTTGTCTCTTTCTCATAATGGATTTCGGCAACTTCCCCTAATTAACTCCATTTTATCGTTGGGATTCTTTTCTCTTACAGTAATAAAAATACTCAGTCCTAGTGGTCTTATTGTGTTCTTTCAGTCATATACCACAGATTACAGAGAAAAGAACTTGCGGCCTACACTGTAGAGTGGTTTGCCTCAGACACAAATTCCCTTCTCTCAGGAAAGACAAAATAAGTATGTTCCCTTTTATTGACTTTTACTTTTCCATGGATTAGTTAGGAGGCTTACTTTTACCTCATGGACTGAACTTTCAATAAAAATATAAACTTCAAGAGCAAACTAAACTCTGTTAGTTTACATATGCAGCTCTAAGTATTCTTTTCAGATGCTCGCTTTCAGTTAGAGAATAGCTGCTGCAAAGAATGTCTACACAGGGCAGTGCAATGCCAGGTAGATGCCTAAGATCAGTATCTCAAGAAACAGATTAAAAATAATTAATTACTACATTTTGTAAATCATTCTTATTTTGCACACTGTTAGAGAATGATCTTCAACACTGTTGCACACTGCTCTGTCAGGACAAAGCCTCTAATCATCTCCTATGCTTTTAATGCCCCTAATCTCATCAGACAATGTCTACAACAAAAAGGCTAAAACAAAAATTTGTAATATTTTGCTTCAGCTTCATCACAAGTGGACATTAGCTTTCTAATGTTATGCCATATACACATGCATGCATACGAAAGAATCAGGCATACAAGAAATAACTGCATATGTAAGACTGGAAGAATTTACTGACCAGCTATCCAGGCAAGTATTCTTCTCTACTAAGGATAAGGGGAAAAAAAAAAAAGTGAGTTGTTCTCAGCTTCTGGTGAAATGCAATATGCATCCAAGATACATGGCATGCTAGAGATCTGTTCAGTTCACATGAAACAAATGGAAGGATTTGGAAGTGAAGAAATTGGACTGGATACCAATTATTAAATTTTAGCTGTCTTTGTAACAAAAAATAAAGTCTTAGGAATATTTTGTCCAGAAGTGATGCACAATGCAAAGACATTAAGAGACATCTGTTACAACAGAAAGACCTGGGCACAGACCTACACTAACATAAGCCCCATTTTCAAGAAATGCTCAATGAATTCCCAAGATACAGAGAGCAAAACCACATTTAAACACCTCATTAAGGTACATCTTTTCAACAGCATTTGGCACACGTATTGGTACTAGATCATATGATGCTCTCTTTACACAGAAAACAATTGTATCAAGTTTCTTCTCATTTCTATTAAATAATAAAAGTGATAAACATGGCATTTACCTTTTTCAAGGTCAAACAAGAGGAAGCTAGTCACTGTCCCCATCTAAAAATACCAGCAAAGATATATTGTGCAGTTATTTAAACTGAAAAAATCTCAGGAAAATGCATGCAGTCTTTTAAATGACAGCCCATGTTACTGCAATTATCTGGTGCTACCTTTACTTTTTAAAATCTTTTCTTTCCTCATAGCACTTGAAACTGACAAACACACTCTTTTTTATTCTGAACAACTTCAAGCACCTTGTTTAAAACTGGTGTAAAAAGAATGCCAAACTTTGTGGAGAATATTTACAAAACCATTGCCAAATGTATGCCCTGCACTTAGATCTTTTACCAGACAGACATTTTGCCTTCGTTTATTCATCATTCAGAAACAAATGCAGGGGAGCGCAACCTTGGAGACAGTCAAGTCTTTTTTAACCAGCACAGAAAAACTGCTGTTCAAAGTTCCAAGTGCTGCTCCACAGAGAGACAACAAACTTCTAGTAGTAAGATTCTTTGCAGTGAAGAAATATATTTGTCATCAGAAACTGGAATGAAACAACCTACTTTGTGAAAAGGTAATCGTTCACGACTTGTCCAATATAGCAGTAAAGGACTCTTAAGACCACACTTCTCCTGTGGCCGTAGAAACTGCCACATCCTTTCAAGTACCCATTTTACACAAAACATAGCTATTTTTACAAACAGCTTTTCATAGTACTTGTGTTCAGAAGAGTCAGATTCATTAAACTTTGCACATAAACAAAATGTAAACACCTGCTAAAAAAATTACCTACAGACACCAGTGTGAATGATGGATATGAACCTTCCCCAAGTAACTGAAGCAGAATCTTTCAATGTAAATTAATCAAAAGCAAAAGATCAAGCAAAAGCTTTAGAAAACTGCCACAGTACTGTAATAGTATTTCACAGCTAAAACCAACATTATTTCACAAAATACGCACATAAAAATGCGTATTTACTTTAAAAAGGGAAATGCCCAAAAGAAAGGGAAATACCAAAGCATATTGCAGTCTACTTGATAACACAAAAAAAGTAAATCATCACTGCTCACTAGGAAGCAGGGCAATAAAGTTATAAATATCTTATTACAGCATGATAGTAAGTTTTTATGTTGAAATTTACAGAAAGAATTACATTCTTTTGACCATTCTTCATATAGGTTTCTTTTGGGAACGTAACTACTTGCACACATAGCTCAGTATCAAGCAGAGAGGCAGAAATTAACAGTGTATCAGACAGGTGAAAAGAACAAAATACTAACATGGTTTACTACAAACCACTTATATAAAAATTCCACAATTAATCTTCTCATAAATATGGAATAAATATAACCACATAAGTATGAAATTTAAAATTTTGTTATGAGTGGATATCTAAGAAAAAATAGAATCTTAATATATGCAGCTTTAAATCACTGTATTCATTTTGAAATTTTGCCTGGTGGAACACATCAAAGTAATTTAAAAAAACAAAATCAAGTTTGTTGAGTAAGAATAGGCTTGCAGCATAATTTGAAGCTCAAGCATGGGCCCTGATGAACAGCTGTAGGGGAAAAAAGGAGTTCTCAAAGGCAATGACCACCACAACTATGTCTTTCACTCTTGTAACGCACCATAGGAAAAGCAGCAGTCTCTTAACTGGATTCTACATTATACAACAATTAAACACCCTTCACATAGGAAAATATCCTCTATTTCTAAATATACATAATAATCACTTTTCCCTATTCAACATCTTTCCCATGATTATATGTGTAAATGCTAAGAAAAATGCCTCAGCCACAATTCAGCTGGTTATGAGCAGATTTTAATATCTAATTAAGATGGGTCAGTATTTCAAAGAGACACTAGTAGAGATTAACTGAATGATACAATAAATGTCATTGACTCAATTGGCAGCAGTATTTTCTTTGGGTCTAGAACAAAGTAATTTCCTATGCAAGAGTTAAAAATGCTTTGATCCACTCTGTCATCTCGAAGAATGTCTTTTATTAATGCAACAGAGATGCCTGCCAGGGTTTTCTTATCTCCAGAATCAATGCTGCTAAAGGTGCTATATTTCAGATGTGACCTTACACCCAAGTTCTATTTTTGTTCACTGCGGGGCCCTATTTACAAGAAAACTTGTCCACCTAACCTTTTATTAGTATTTTCGTTGAAGAGTTTCTTTCTTTCCTGTCATGTCACATTGCTGAACTCCGTTTGGGGGTCTGCATCAGCAGGGGCCATATAAATTCTATAAACAGTACTTGGTCCTGAATATCCTACTCATAGATGTAAATATATGGGAGTGTCTTATGAGACTGGTACTGTCTAATAAGTTTGTAAAACACACAGACATTATGAAACTGTAACATATTATTATAAAACATTTACATACTCAAAGACTGCAAAACAATAGGATTTCCTTACTATGACATATTTCCCTCCCACACTTGAAAGCAAAGCAAATTAACATACAATCATACTTCATAAATCTAACATCAGCTCTTTAATACAGTTTATAAAACACAACAAAAGTTGTCAATCTCAGCAATAAGTCAGAATAAGTGCAAAACAAGTTCCTTACTAAAACTATCTGACATATGGATTGACTTTTCAAATAATTAAAGGCTTAATATGCTTGCCATTTACAAATCAGAATCAACTGACACGACAGGCTAAAATTTGGAAGTTAATCTTCTACTGGTGAAACAGAAAGGAAATTCTTTCCACTTCTGAGAAGGTCTAAACCAAGGCTCTGAGTGGGCAAGGCCTTAGAAATACTACTTTATTCAGTAAGTTACCACCATTCCTTGTTAACCACAGCTCCTGTTTCTAAAACCTAAGACATGAGAATGGATGGATCATCAGTTTAAACATTTTATTTTGCTATACATTGTAAAGCACTGGTTCATTAGGGAAGGGGTGTAACAACAGTAACTCCTAATTTTCTCTAAGAGTAACAGTGTGGTATGTGACAGTGGAGCAACCATATAGCTCCTCCCCAGAAGCTTACAGATGCTTTTGTTTTCAAAATTAATAGCTATTGAGGTGATTACTCTAAGTATTTTAAGCTTTTAAAGGTTACAGTAAAATTTTATTTAATTATTATTAAAAATCTTCCCACAACACACCAGTTAAAGCAGGAAATATTTGCCTGCTCTGTAATAAACTCAGGCTAGGCTAGGGCTTTAACAGCCTAGACAAGCATGTGTACAACCCCCTTCATGTGTCAATAAATGTACAATCACTATTCAAAAGCAACGTTTTCTGAACTGATAGTACTCCCAAATGGTCATATTCATTTGAGATCAAGAACTGCTCTTTATCTAACTTCAAACATTTAATCTAGCAGCTCTGCCTAACCTGCCTGGTTCCACTTTTTAAGTTTAAAGTCTGATTTCAACCCATTGAAACTGAAGGGAGTTTTGCAATTAATATCCCGAACTTCATCCCCATTTCTCTAAAAATAGTTTTCCTCATTTTCTTCCCATTTATGTCCAGCTTCAGTGGCCTTACAGTTCTGTTTCTTCATGCTGATATCACCTACATTTGCCTCTGATTATTTTGTCTGCATTATTTTGTTTCCTTTTAAAAAAGCATAATGAAAGTGAAAGTACACAGGGGTTTGGATAATCTCATGATGTGAGGACAGTGGAGGAGAGCAGGCCTGTGGTGTTCATTTTTGAACTCTCAGAGCCCTACAAAGTTTTTCTCTACTACCCAGCAATAAATTTAAATCTACTAACAAGGCTGTGGGTTGGGGATTTTGTTATTTATCAACTGACATGAGACTCTGAGAAACAGTCTGTGAAGGATCAAAGGTTAAAGACCCCTGAGCTAGATCCTGAGTTGTGGAAGGGACATCTCTGTAATACTGTGATTCATCCATCTTATATTAAGTAATTTTGCACTGTTAACCAGTTCAGCAACAGCATAAAGCACTAAATCACAAGAATTTTGCATTTCCACACTGATGCATGAATTCAAAATTTTCTGTTATAAGTAACTAACAATTTATTTGTAACAAACAAAAATCTTTCCTAAAAACACATGCATGAAATTTACATTTCAAAGAAATTTCAAGCAATTGTTAATTAATTCTGTTTACAGCAATGGTTTTAAGAAACTAATTGTACCAACAAAAAACCCCTTAAAAATAATTCTGAAATAAATGAAGAATCTTGATCATCCTGACTCCATCTCCTAACAACCTCAAGCCAAAACAAAGCCCCAACATAAAGAATGAGATTCATGCTTATGTTCCAGAACAAGGAAAAAAGTATTTCTAACACGTGCATTTAGGTGGGCCAGTGTCTTTAAACAAGCTATGGACAACCTCTGTCAGGTGCTGTACTTGTGTGTAGACTCCACGTTCCAGAGTTACTACACAATTTGAATCACTGTGTTTGGATGACAGGTGCAGATGCTGGCAGCTTTAATTTTTTTTTAAGAATAAATTCTTGGAAAACATTCAGGTTTTAACAAAGCAAATACAAGATCTTAGCAAGATCAGTGGCCAAAAACTTTAGACACCTACTAAAAATACCCCTAAAAAGAGTCAGCTAGAAAACACCACTTTTTATTATTTTAATCTCTTATTTTAAAGGCAGGCAGCATAAGCATTCAGTGGGCAGAGAGCAAAATCCTTACCTACTTCCCAACAAACAGTTGTGTTTTCTCTCTACTTTTCTTTGTATTCCTTTCTCCTAAGATTTGAATTTGAAAAATGTAAGACAGTTCCCATCTCAGCTTTCTTAGAAGACTAGTTCAAGAGAAAGCAAGATCTAGCATGAAATGACAGCAGCAGATGCAGAACTGCTCAGCCTGTCTTACATAATTTGCAAGCCTAAATGTCAAGCCAGTCAACACTAATAACAAAGTCACGGCTTCTTAGACCTTCAAGTAAATCTGCACTCTGTCCCACCACCTCACAGAGAGGGAATGGTTTCTTTCAGACTAACCCTAGAATTCAAACCTCTTTCCTGAAAAGCCATTGTTACAACCAGAAAAGCACCCCCAAAGATTTTCATGAAGCCATATTAAAACAGCCTCCAGAAGCACATTAAACAAAGTTTTCAGCAGAACTGTATTTTAAACAACAGTGATTTGTGGTGGCTCTGAACATCTATTGTAGTATGCTAACATCCAAAATGAGACACAAAGCAGTAGTTCGTACAAGCACGATGATTTGTATACCTAAAGCAAAAGTAATTTCAGGCTCTGAGCTCCTGTAGCAAAAAAAATACCTGAATCAAAAGGTGCTGTTAGATGCCCAACTCTGTAAGAATAAAGCAATTTCTGACATGTGTTATCTAAACATTTCACTCTCCTCATGTATTATTCACAGAGGTTATACACCAAAGTCTGTTTGTATATGCAAATCCCAAAATTTTATCGATACCTGAAAACTAATCTGAACGCTTCTAGAATTAAAAATAAAAGGAGCAGCTTGGCTTATTTCAAACACTTGGCCCTAGAGCCACCTGATATATTGAACTTGAGGGAGGTCAGCTAAAGGAAAAGTTACTTTTTCTTCTGCTTTGGCATATTCATGACTACAGGTAAGGTTACACAAATTTGTCTTTCAATTTTTGGTTTACAGAGAAGATCGAGTAAGCAAGTGATAAACAACAGAAAAAAGTGTTTATATCAATGCTGAAAACCAGCACTATCAAGTGGCAGCGATGAAAGTGTTTTAACAAGATTATTGCCAAAAATATGACAAATTTAGTCTCCCAAACTACAAAATGGTAGCAAGACAAAAAATAATGTAGCTAGTATGTCAGCTAGTATGTCAGCTCCAGCTGCGTTCAAAATGCTTAAACACATGAAATAAAACTCAGTTCTGAAAAGACATCTTAACTCTGAGAGGCTGAGTGTTCTTTTTGGATGAGGAACTCACCCAGACTTCAAGTCTGTAATCCGTAAACAATTAGTAGCATCTAATCCTACTTTTCCATTTCTGACCACACTGGAAATGAAGGGCGAAAGTGCTGGAGAAATTCTGTTCAAGGCCACTTCAGGTGACATTTTAGTATGTTCCTCCTTCCTTTTGTCTTGAGCTGCAAAGGGACAACAAAGGGAGAAAATAAAATATTAAAGTGTCCTACTTATTTGATGTAGATTCACATGTACTCTGCAAACACCAACAGAAAAAAGCTAAGTACGCAAAAGACCAGGAATGTAGAGTAACTGAAGTGTGCCCAGGTTTATACAGAAAAAATAAACAGGTAGGTTTTTTCCTCCCACCTCTGCAACATTCAATGAAGCCTGTTTATTCAGTATCAACATAAACCCAGAATTATGTCCTACGCACCTTTAATTAAGGCCCTATCCCTCTGAGAAAGAGAAATAAAATTGAGGGCCACTCTGACACCTCACAGCCTAGCCCTTCTTGTGGGCATTCCCAGTCAGTCTGTAACTGACAAGTCACACTTGTTCCGCTTCCCCTGAAATCAATGGGACTTAAGTTAACTGCAATGGGCCCAGGGGTTTGATACCGCTCTGTATTCTCACCTGCAATTTCTAAGGGCACTAATGTGCCTATAATCAGCATTACTTTTATACTGCTTCATTAGGTAGCAATTTATAAGACTTCATGATGCTTTTTAAAAGCTAACACTGCTTCTCTTTCAGTGCTATCACCATACTCTTTGAAAGGCATCTTCATCTTCCTCCACGTAATAGATCAGGAAGCTGATGTACACAGATTTTAAGCACAGCTTGTTCAGGAGTGCTTGCAATTGCATGACCTTATGCTAAATCAATTAGGCCATTAATTTACTACACTTTAGGAACCCATTGCTTTCCAGGTGAAATGCAGAAACTGAACATACACACATTTTAATTCATTGCACCACAAAAAAGGCTAGAGTATGTGGACAACAACAGACTGTGGGAGAAAAGAAGGATAACCAACCTATTAAAATGTTAACATATTTGATCACATTCTAAGGCACGGAGGTCCATGTGAAAATTAATTGAACTCGGCAATTTTAGAAAATAAGGCTGTAAATGACTAAAGGTTAACATAAACTTGCCACTGATAAGTGGGACAGAAGAGCTTATACATAAACCCTGAAGATTAAAAAATATTTTTTTAACTATCTATTTAACTGGAAAACACCAATATGCACTGCATTCACTTTCTTTAAAATGCTGCATATGGACTGCTGTATTAGTAAGTGTTCTATAACAAGAGTGTGAACAACCCATGGCAATAACTGCAATTTTCTGTTGTTTCTCACACTCAGTTTACAAACATTAATTAGTAACTAATGGGTATTCTACAGAATCTACTAAATCTCTGTAACTGGGAGCAACATTAAATTTCACATTCTGTTCTCATGAAAGCCATTCACACTGGAGTAGCAGGAAGCAATGCTCAAGAATGTTTGTCCTAGCTATTCGGAATGTATCTTAATAAAGCAAAGGCCAGGCACTTTAAGGCAAACAGAAACATTAATAAAGTAAGACTTCCTAAAAATAGTAATTATCTTTAATACGCTGGTTCCTACATTTTATGGCAGTGAAGAAGCTGAAGAGTAAGTATCCATGCCCTGACACATAATGTGTTCTCATAGATGATTTGTTTAATTGACAATGGAACAACTTAAGTTTGTTTAGCAAACACCTACAGCAATTTAAAATACTACCTCCGGTTTGCTACTTTTCTACTAAAAATTTCTGCCTACTCACCTTTATTCTTCCCCAGAGGGAGTGCGAGGACACAAGCCCATACTTGACATATTTCAATGTAAAGGCCAATGGCTTAGACTGAACCTCTAATAAAAATTAGTTTAGGCTAAAATACTTTGCATAAGAGTGGTTACAACAGGGCACTTATTTCAGTCTGCCAGCCCTGCTGTAGGAAAGAGTAATTTCAAGCAGTGGGCAGCTGGACTGAAGAAGGTAAGGACTTCTTAAACCACGAGAACATGCTGAAAAACAATCTATCCTTCTAGCAACCCTGAAGTTATACGTGAAGATCTCAGAACTGGTTCTGATAATGACATACTTTAAGTGGACTGTGTTATGAGGGTGAAATTGTGAGACATGATACATGTGGTGATCACAGCTAAACAGATGCATCTTCCAAAATGAACTTTAAAATGAGATTCCTTATCTTTTTGTTAATAAAATTTGCAGACATTGTCAAAACAAGATTTAAATGACTGTTAGGCATTTTTCTGTATTTTATTGCATCATTTTTTAAAATCACAATACCTTCTATTTAACAAGCCAGATACACAATACTTAAAGGGTTGCTATCAATTAAACTCACTGATTTATTTTGTAAACAAAGGGCTTTACAAACTAGAACACAATCTGTACCAGTTTCCTAAGTTTCAGTTGTCATATACATTTTTTTTCCTCAGCTTAAATTTCCCACAGTACTGGAAACTGAACACAAACAAACCCAGGGGAATTCAGAAAAACAAAATTCACTGGACTGCTTCCCTCCCAAAACAAAACCTTTGAAAGAAGCAAGCAAACTAATAGTTTGAAATTAATAGAATCCTCTTAGATTCAGCTGGCTATCACTGTGACTTCAGGCTAATGTTACACAGGCTTCACAGTAACCATGAAGTCCCGGGCACTGCTTTGGGCACCAGAAAGAGTCCGCATGCAAGATACTTTGTCCTTCCACCACCGGCCATACCATCATGGGCATTAAGTGAAGCTTTAAAAAGGGAAAGGTGAATATTGTGATAGAGACCTGGAAGCGTGACAGGACCTTTCTTGTCTAACCCTCTTGGCGTGGCCGTCGGCAAGCTGGTACTGTGGTTTTCACTTTGAGGGTGGCAGGAACATGTGTCTGGGTGTGAGTGGGGAAAGGAGGGGACCCACGACCGCCGCCTCCTGCAGCCGTGCCCGAACACATCCGTGGAATGCGATCCACAATGTGGATCTGCGGAGCCCTGGGTAAACGCCGAAGTTACCTAAGCCCTGGCACGGAAAAACGCTCAGAATCCCAGAACGGGTCAGGTTGGATGCGACCATAGTGGGTCATCCTAAAGCACACGGCATAGGATTGTGTCCAGGCAGTTCTTGAATATCTCCAGCGTTGGAGACTGTACAACCCCTCTGGGCAATTTGTTCCAGTGCTCGGTCACCCACAAAGTAAAGAAGCTCTTCCCCATGTTCAGGGGGAACTTCCCGTCCATCAGTCTCGTTCCGGGATGACCCCGACCAAGCCCCGCTCCCTCCCCAGCCGGTGCCGCCACCCGCGGCGCTGCGCCCGCCCCGCCCCGCCCCAGCGGCGGTGCTAACACCGGCCTCCGCCGGCTCCGGGCCAGACCCTCCCAGCGCCGGCTCCTTTTCCGCCCGCCGCCGTCCCGCGAAGGGCTGTGGCGTTGCTCGCTCCCGCCCGCTCTCCCTGCCCGGCTCGCTCGCCCCATCGCGCCCGTCCCGGCCCCGCCATTACCTACGGCGGCCGGAACTCGCCGCTTGGCAACGGCGTGCGCGCCCCCGCGCCCACCGTGCGCGCCTCCGCTCCCCCCGCGCCGCCGCCTCTCCCACCGGGTCGGAGGGGTCTTCACCGGCCCAACATTGGCGTCCGCCGCAGGTGCCTGTGCGGGCTGTGTGGCCGCGCAGGGCGAGGGGCCGCCCTTCGGTCGGTCGCCGCCGCAGCGGCGCGGGGGAGAGGGGAAGGAAGAGGGGGGCGCGGTCGTGGCAACAGGCGTTCGGCAGGGGCAGCCCTGCCGGGCGAAGGTCCCCGCGGGCAGCCCGTCGCCCGTGGCAACCCGAGAAGCCGCGGCGCGGCCCGGGGCGGGTCAGGGTCAGGGTCCAAGGGCCGCGCCCGGCGCCATGGCCGCGGAGGTTGTGGTGGTGGGATCCTGTATGACCGACCTGGTCAGGTTAGTACTGGCTGGGGGTTTCTTGCCCGCACTGGGTGGAGCCACCCCGAGGTCATGGCGTCAGGGCGTCACGGTGCCCGGGGCACAGTGCAGGCACGCCGGGCTTCCCCGGGACAGGCCAGGCCAGAATGCGCTCCGGGCCGGGCCAAGCGGGTGTCACGTCTCTCCCCAGGCCGGGATGCAAGAAGCGGGGTCGGCGCCAGGCGCGGCGGGCGGAGCGCTCGGCCCCGGGCAGAGGGAACCGCGGCTGCGGCAGAGGAAAGGACTGAGCACAGGCACAGATTGCCCAGAGAGGATGTGGAGTCTCCATCACTGGAGACATTCAGGAGCCGTCTGGATGCAATCCTGTGCCATGTGCTCTGGGATGACCCTGCTTGAGCAGGGAGGTTGGTAACCCACAGGTGACCCACTGTGGTCGCTTCCAACATGACCCATTCTGGGATTCTGAGATTCTGTGAAGCGGGGCGGCTGCGCCCGGGTGATGTCAGCTGCAAATAGTGCTATGAAAGAAGAGTGTGGGAACGGGGAGAGGTTTGAACGTGCTGGAGCTTTGATCAGCTGTCTGTGACTGGAGAGAGGAGAGACTTGGGTTTGTGTTTTCAGCTGTGCCGGGTGGGTCGGTGTTGGCCTTGGCCAGGGAAGCAGCGTTTCGTAGGCACCTGCACGGGAAACCTGGAACTCTTGATACTTGTTATCAGCAGAAGAGTCTGAAAGGATTTTATGAAAGTAAATAAAGCTGGTCAACTGTAACACGTTTTCAGTTCAAAGCACACTTGTCTGCACTGGAAAAGCGAGAAAGTATGGTTAATATTGCAAAGAAACCACGGTTAGCTCTATGAAACAGTAGGTTGTAAATTGGTTACTTGCAGACATTTTGTGTGACACTTTGAGATGAGATTGAGGGAAAGGGGGAGAGAGGGAGGGCCTCCCAAGGTATTCATATTCAAACATATAAAGAAGTGCATATAGGAAGCCTTCAAAAATTTAGCAGCTCTGCACCCCAAAGCTATTTTTAAAATTATTTAATATGTTTTTTTAAGGAATATCTTAATTTATCTTTATTCATTTTCTGAGCATTTTGCTTTTCAAATTGAGTACTCGGGTCTCGTCTTTCTTTCCTTCTCTTTCTTTTTTGTACATAGGTAAGGTTTGGAAACTTCCTTTAAAAATTGAAGTACAGAAGTTCATGACAGCTCTTGGTTCCAGTAGCCCAGGCTTTATAGTCAGTACTAAATAATAGGAGAATTCAAGAAAAATTGCAAGAATTCATGATGCAAATACTAACCTGAACTGGCTGGCCTTGTCAGTCCCAGTAAACTTGCAAATCAGTCTTTGATTTGCATTATTTTAAACACATCTGTCTCCATACTCTGTATACAGACTTGGTTAAAATAGGATTTAAAGTGTATCTATCTGGAGTGCATCAGCTTGTCCTGCTAGGAATTCTGCAGTAAAAAAAAATGTCCTTTATCAACAGACAATTATACCAAAGCCTGTGGGTCAAGAAAGTGCAGAACACATGATTAGAGGAACATGCTGAGGAGTGAGTCAGGCACAGGTACCACTTAGGCACAGACTTGTGTTGCAGCAACAATGAAGTCCCTTAAATAATCGTAGAATCTGTGTCAGAAAGATTTAATGCTTTATGTAATTTGCAGAACACACTGGCAGCTTTCCAAGAAGAATAGTTGTCTTGTAAGTCAGAGTAAGAGCTGTGGAACTGATCTTGATGTTGTGTGTGAATGAGCTCTCAGATGCGTATGATGTTGCACTGAAATGTAAAACGTGGTGCTCTAACCTCAAGACATTCCTTTTCCTGTCTGTCTAAAATGTGGGGAAAAAAGTAATCAAAAAATTGGCTGCCAGTTAAAGCACTGCTGACAATGCAGCTTTGGGCTTTTCTTGACACTTAAACAAACAAACGAACATGAAAATTCTTTACTCTTTTTTTTTTTTTTTTTGGCTGCAAGTTTGATATGATAGAAATGCAGTCACTTATTTGAAGGCATATTAACTGGCCATACTGTAACCAGAGATTACACCATGGGCTGGAGTGGTAGATGCTGTTACACTGAGATTAAGTGGCTGAAGAAAAGCTGCTTCACTTTTCAATCAGCTGAGAGGGTTTCTTAAAGTGTACAAATGCCATCACAAGTATGGATCTGACTCACCATTATTAGCTTCTGCTTTAAGTAGCAGTGAAGGGCTTTTTATAAGTGATAAGATAATCTGCTTCAGCTGAAAAAAACAGGATGGCTTCATTCTTTCTGTTACTAGCACAGGACTTCAGGCACTTAATTAAATAAGAAAAACTGTGTGTTTGAATTTAGCTGGCAAGAGTTTAATCTGACTAAAATTTCCATGTAGTACCTATGCAGACACTGTTTAAATGTATCCTGGGTTATGAAAATCTGGGTAAAATTACCAGAAAGTACTAAGCAGTAGGCTTGATTGTGCCTAGGTGGAACAGGAAGCTATAAACAAAATTTATGAAATATAAAAACTGTCAGGTTAGGGTTAGGTTTAGGTTCCAGGAGCATAACTCTTGACTGTCTTTGTATCTGAGATTTAGAGGAGGCTGCATATTCTAGATTTGAGGCTTGGGTTCATTTCACCTAGAATGAAGAAGCATTGGGGTTTTGTGAGTTTGTCATTTGTGCTGATGTTTCACTTCATAAAAGACATGGACAGCAGTGGTCATGTTAAATGCCTATCGCCCATTTGCAGGAGCCTGAATAAATTTGTGAGAGTTACACAGAGGAAGCCGGACATATATTTGTGTACATTCTGTTTAGTGGGCATATTCACCACTCAACACTAAAGCCTATCTTTCTTAGAAGATAATAATATTGATTGAGACTCTGCCAGAGCTAAACAATGCTGTGTTATAACTCAAACTGGTGAAATACCCTGTTGGCCCTTTAGGACACAACCTTGGCCCTCTGTCTGGAGATCTAGAAGCTCAGGGTCAGACTTGAAATGGTAGTGGCAAACTGTAAATGTTAAGCATTCCCGGGTCTGTAGAGGCAAGGTACCGAAAAGCTTTAAGCCACCGTTGGACATACGGTAGCCAGATTCACCATGAAAAAAAATTAGCATATAATGTTTTTACTCAATACAGTAAACTAATGATTTAAAGAAGTGTAACCTCTGTGTGAAATGGAAATGTACAGTTTGAAATGTGCTGAATCTTACATAATGACCAAGACAGAAAAGGACAGGGACCTTTGGTTGAAGATGGATTCTCAGATGTAATTCTGAGAAATAATCAAATTCAGAAGAAAGGGTAGCATGTCTTAAAATTCTTCTAAAAGGAAGGGGGCCAGTGGTTTGTTTTTGAAACACTGTTCTCATTGGAAATTCTTTTCTCATTGTCCTGTAGCGCTGCAGTGGCAGAATGTGGGTTTTCTAAAGTGAACTTCATATGATCAAAACAACCTCACGTACATACATGCAGTAAACCACACTCTTCTGGCTTAATGGGACCAGGAGCAAAACATATTTGTGGTCACAGTCACAATCAACACTTCATTGGCAATAGCAGGCAATAGTAGTAGAAAACAAAAACAGCATTATTCTCTATGATCTAGATATCAAACCAGATGGGTACCATCCACAGTATTATTTAAATAGTTTCTCTTCTGACTCATACTTGCAGACTGGTCGTGGCATTGGCATTTTAATTCATATTAAATCAGGACAAGACTAAACATATAAACCAATGAGAGTCAGACACACTAAAACAATTAGAATAAACAGGAGGAACTTTGGCATGGCAATTGAAAACAGCAGAAGCATAGAACAAAATGTAAGATGGAAAAGCAGTCTTTGGATAGTCACAACAACAACAGTCTTTCAGTTTAACTCAAGAGAATGACACCACAGTCCAAATAGTGAAAAACTGCATTTGCTAGGATGTTCAGCATTTCAAGTCTTAGTTTTCTGTGGACATATTTCCTCTCATCACATTTCTTCACTTCCTTTAGGGAGTAGAACTAAAAGTTCTGCTTCCAGCCCCCTGTTATAACAACCACCACTAATAATTACTGCAAGTACTAAACTGATTGACTGTAAGCATTCAGCAAGACAGAAAGACAAGGCAGAAAAGCATTGAGCTCCATCCAGAGTAGTGTGTTGCTGAACTGCAGTGGACAGTGGTGACAAACGCTCGTCAGTATAAACATCCCAAAGACATCAAATCTTTTTTGCTAACTGAGCTCAACCTCTGCTTGGGCCAATGGCAAAGGTATCTCATTAGTGAGACTCTTGTCTTCCTTTTAAGTCTCTAGTGGTGATTATTGTTTGCTGAATTGCTGAAGTAAGTGGCTCATTGGCACGTTGGAAACGTCCATGATCCAAAACTATGTCTGTACTTTGTTTTTTAAAAGTGCAGTATTTGGAACAATAATTGCAGACTTTTTTTGGTGGGAATGTGAAAAAGGAATCTTCTTACCTTTCTTTTGCGTGATCAGAGGAAGTCTCGCATATGACTTCATTTTCGTCTTTGCTTTGTTTCCAGATCTCACACGTTCTCATTTCCACCATTTCTCATGCATGTCACCAACTTTTAATGTTTTTGTCTTGTTTTGATTTTTTTTTTCTCTTCAGCTTCTCCTAGCAGCAAAGTGTTCTAGAATCCTTCAAATCCATTTCATTTGTGTTTTTGTTTTTATCTGTAATGCTTTCCCTGCAGCAGCCACTCCTCATTCTAGTCAATCTGCCATTGCCAGCAGCATGGGAAAGCACAACTGTGAAGGAATACAAGCTTAGTCCAGCTGAGGAAATTAATCTTTGGATCCAGTGAAAGACATCAAGGCATGAGAGAATGTGTCATCTGTGAATTGTTTCATTTATGTTATAGTGAAAAATCTGGGCTTGATTTCAGACCCAGTGCTGTCTGCCCCTTGTCTTCTTCTCTGACCTGGCAAAGTTTGGGTGCATATTAAATGCAGGATGTACAGGCTCAGTGTTTGGTTTTTCTGCTCTGATTTTAGAGAACCTAAATGTTTAGAGAGACTCCTGTTTGCCTTCTCTTTTGTGGCAGGAAGAAGGCTGCATCTTGGGGGCCCAAAAAGAAAAATAGGATAAAAATCAAGTTGATGGAATCTTCAGTAATGGCATTCAGTAGGAAAATTGTCTTCTGTGCATATACAGCTTTAGAATATCTCTACTGGCCCAAACACTGCTGATACAGGGTCTGATCCAAGCTCATTCATGTCAAAAGAAGCTTTTCACTGCTGCAAACTGAAATTAAATTGTTGTCCTCCAGCAAAATCTGAGTGATAGTTTATTTTAGGGTGAGACACAGTTTAACATTCTAGCATGATAAAGGTATTTGGTGTTGTAACCCAGACTTGAAAAGCTTCCAACAAAGTTCCTCTAACAAAAAATGACAAAATATTGAAGAGGGAAAAAGGAGGGAAAATGTCTGCTTGGGTGCTTCTTAAATTAACACAAAATAACTAGGGCAAGGCCACCAGGGACTTTTTTTAACCCATTACAAGGGCTGCATTTGCAACTAAGGTTATGAACCCCAAGCAAGAAACAGTGCGCCATTGATCCCAGCTGGCACCTTCTGAAAGAAACTGTTGTTTGTGCCACAGAGGATGCTGTGGGCCCTCTCTGAGAAGGACTGGTGGTGCTAGAACACCTGCTCAGCCCTTGTCTTTGGCTCTTATCCATGAAAATGCATTTTTTCCTCCCCTTCCTAAATAGAAATGTGGAAGTTTTAAAAGTCTTGGGAAATATGAATGTGAAACTGGTCACACAATGTCTTTTAAGTTAAGCACAACAAAAGTGTTGCTTTCTGGATTCTATTTATTTCACATGTCCCTGCCCTTTCATTTGATGTCTTCATTTTGTGTCCTACGCTACTGTGTACTGTAGTTAGGTGCTGTCTTTACTTCCAGAGGCAATTCCATTTCAGCAATAGCTAATAAGCCTCTTGTTTTTTAGACTTGTTTATCTAGTTAAGTTTTAATAGTATGTATTTAGTAGTGCTTTTGAGCTAAAGAATACCTCTTGTGGTACTATATTCAGGGCTGTACTACATGAATCCCAGTCACCAAGAGCAGCACTATTTGCCCTACTGGGCATTTGGAAGACATTTTGCTGTTTGAGGACAGGAAGAAGGGCAGTTTGCTTCGTAAAAAGATAGGAATAAGTAAAGAGAATTGGAATGAGTTATTAAAACGGGCAAAAATAATAGGAATGACTAAAGATTTTACTGCAGAAGGTGTGAAGAGTCTATCTATAGAGTTGAAGTTGAGATAAAAAGCAGGGAAACTACAGTCCTAATAGTGACAAGTCCCCAGTTGTCCAAAGGCCCCTTGTTTTTCTGCATTTCTTTCTGTCAGCTCTGCCTGTCTGCTTGCTTTCTACAATTTTCTCACGTGGCTGCATCGCAAAATTCAGGGAAAAGCTCTGTTTTAGTCCTGCTGTCTTCTCCCAGCACCAGTATTTTGGAAGATATGGCACTGAGTGAGTCCTCTGTTACCTCCTCCTTCCCATGAATAAGTTCCCAGCTGTCTGCTTCTGTTCCTACCAGCTGCAGTGTCTGGTCTGTTTAAGTTTGTAAATTGCTTTGAGATCCTTCAAGATAAAAGGTTCTTCTTAAGTGAGATCATTATCGCCTTGTACATTTCTCCACTCCCTTTTCTCAGTTCAAGCATCTTTTCACATCTCGACTTGGGGTCCGGCACAGTACTCAGTGTTCCCAATTCAGGCAACACAAAGCTTATACACAAATTTCAGCTTCCAATCCTTGAGTTGTTTGACGGCTCTTAGAGTACTTCAGAGCTGAAGGTTAAATATATGTATTTTCCTGAGCTGATGCCAAAATGCTTAGCACTTGCCGCACTGAGATCGTACTTCTGCATTTGCGTCTGACTTCATGTTATTTTGTGTGCTTCAAGAGACTGTGGAGTTCTCTTCCTCTCACTTCTGAAGTACTTACTCATTCTAGGAAGCATTCCAGCTACAACGTTGCTCTGAGATCCTACACTGTATTCTCATAGCCATACTTTTCATGTTTTTGTGGTTAAACTGTACGCCTGTCAGGGCAGGGATTTGACTCCACTGTGGTGTGGTGAACTTACAAAGGGGAACCCTGACAGGAGTTCAGAGGGCTCTCTGTTCAAAGGTTCGTAGGTAGTAACACAATGTTTGGGCAGGAGAACCCTATTTCTGTTCAGCTGCAAGTCTAGTTGTTGTCTCCATCTTCTATAGGTTAACTGGCTAGCAAGACAGTTTTTCACTGTATACTATCTATGTGTGTTTATTCCCAATGTAATTCGCATTCCAATGAATTTTCCCTCTTTCCTATGAAAGTGAGGTCATCTTAAACCTGTGTTTATGATATTGCAGTCATTTCCATGGCAGTAGACTATGATATCATCAGTGGAGGATTATGCCTTTCCTAAGTGTGTTAGCAATTAAAAATTATGGTTTGTGAGATAAAACTAGTATTTACCAAGCTTTTAGCTTTAGTCCATGTTAGGCTGGGAAACTATTGCTTAATCCTCTAGAGAGTTCACTTGGGTAATGGAGTAAATGAATCTAGAAACATTTTTGATCCTAGCAGGTGATACGTTTTTGGGTTGTATTTTCCTAAAGAGAGAAGAAAATCAGCTACTCCATCTTGTGTTCTCTCGCCTGGCCAAGAACACTTGTCTGAAACCCAGTGGTACTCCTTATGGTTTTGTTATTCAGAGCTACTTAAATGTTTGACTTAAAGATTCACAATTTTCTACTCTCATTAGAATGTCATTTTTCACCTTTGAAGGTCAGTAAGCTATTAGACACTACCCACAGAAGTAAAACAATGTTATCATCAGTCTTTTAATCTTTTTAGTGGGTGCCCTACTTGCCAGCTATCAGTAGCTGAATCTCTTTGTTGAACCTTCCTGAGGGTGTACATGCTTTCTCATGGGCTGGTGACAGCAGAGGCCAGTTTCAACACCATGAGCAAAAGAAAATTCATCCATTTAAAATGTAGAGTCTAGTGTTAGAACAGTTGCTAATGCTGCAAGATGAGAGTGGTGGACTCAAAACATAATTTATTTCTTCCCTTCAAATACTTAAGAATCTTTAAGCCAAGGAAGTAGACTTTCCTCAAAAAGTGTGAAAAGAAAGGGAAAAGACATTAGATGAATGTTTGTAGAGAAAGCACATCATCAGTCTGGGTATTGCAACATGAGACAAAATTAATAGTAATTTTTTGGTAATGTAGTTTAATTTCAGAAACACACTACATCTCTGCACATTTCAGCCTGTCTATTTTCCCACCTAACACAACTGAACTCTCATAAAATATCTGTTTCAATGATCTGGGTAAGATCATTGGGAAAAAATGTCAAAGTGGTGTACCTTAAGTACATACAAACTTGCATGTGTCCAGTTTCACAGAAAGTCTAGGATGTGAAAAGGTTCTCCCTGAAATCCTTACCATATGAGTGACTACAGCAGAAAGAAATTGCTTTTCTCATTGTCGTTCATTGGAATGGAACCAGGCTGGAATAAAAGGATAGACAAAATTATTGTATGTATTTTTTGGAGACTAAAATTACTAATGCCATAACAGACCTGGCTCTTATTTACTAACAATACAGTCAGGTGATGTTACAGCAACCTCCTGAGCACGCATCTTCCCTATCATTCTGCATTCCTTCTGAGGCTTCATCTGTCTCTGGAAAACCCAGAGTTGATACCTCTGTTGGAAGAAAATGAAAAGTCCAGAAGTAAAATCACTGTGATAAGGGAAGAGACTGTTGGGATGACAGCTTATTTACCAATTGTCCGACATCACGGTGAGAAGGGGTTTGTGTTAATTTCTGCTACGGAAAGATGTCATTTTATCTCAGTAATGCTCTGTAACATATGGCCGTTGCTTCACATTATAACATCCCACTTTACAGAGAGTACAGTGATTGCCTTTTGCTCTCTGTAGGGTTCTTATCAGCTGAGCAGTTCCAAGTAAATAGCATGCAAAGCAGCAATACACAGGGCACTAGCAGTGTCGGTACTTCAGGGCATTCCTTGGGCTTCTGCTATATCCCATGATACACATTGAATATTACGTTGTGTTATGAAAGTATCTATAATTTCTAGCCCCAAAAAAATACTTTTTCCATGTAATTTCCACAGTTTTTTAATGGTTTGGTTATTGTCCGAGTATTACTGGAAATTGTTTTTGACTATTTAAAATAAAACGTCTCTTGCCTTTTCACTCTGGAGGTGTCTGACATGCAGGATTCACTACAGTCAAATGGGAAGTTGTCTGAAGCAACTCCTTAGAAAATATTTGTCACAATAAACAGGTGTTAGGCACTAGATTCTAACACCCAACACAGAGAATATTGTATTTTCTTCCCCTTTGTGAGACAGAGAATGGTATGATTAATATTCCATTCTGTCTCGTTAATGAATTACTTGCTGGCTGTACTGTTAATGGAAATAACCATTTTCCTAGATGCATTTCTAGACATAAATATCTTCGAGTGAATTTTAGTACTCCTGACAGTAAAGAGCTGCTGGCACAAATCAAAAGCTGCAGTAAAAATCATACTGAGTCGATGGTAACAAATTTGTGTAAAAACACTCTGGGCAGGCATATATATTATGTTGCCTTTAGGAACTGTCTGAGCTGTTCTTTCCATAGGAGCTTACCAGTAAGGTTTTGTTTGCTTGTTTTATATAGCTCCACTTGTTAGCTCCTATATCAAGCTGCACTAAAGTTATTTGATGCTGACATGCAGGTTCCCTTGAGGATCCTTGTACCATATACTTCGAGCCTGAAGAAAATACAAAATTACTTTTCACTAGTATGTTGCCAAAGTAGGTGCAGCTTCGTAGAACACGTTGATCTTTGTGACAACTAATTATAAAATAAGAAGGTGGTAATGTTCCCAAATATATCAATGTGCTCTCTTCTGTATTTTATTCTTTCTTCTTTCTGTTTCTGAATGTCCTTTTTTCTCCTTTTTTTCCTGTGCGACATCAATAGCATGTCATTGTTGAACCATAAAATTTCCCCTAATTTGCTTTCACCTCTTCTTGTTGTCCTTCTACATCATGTTCTTACAGTGCACTTCTCTTCTGTATTGCTCTTTCCCTATCTCTCATCTTTCAAAAATAACTTCTGCGTACAAAGAATCATAGCTCCCTTTCGTTAATTTATTCCATCCATCACTTGCTATACTTTGTGTGTTCTTTCAGATCCCTGTTTACACAAAATGCATAAACCTTGATAATAAACAGCAGTAAGAAAAAAACATTGGTCAGAGCTGAAAATAAAGGATAAGCAGATCAAGTTCAGTACTCATGTGGAAAGACTGGCATTTTCCATGTTCTCAGCAGCAATGAGATTGAATATTCATTCCTTCGTCTAATTGTCTGATCCTGTTAGTGTTATTCATTGGGAATATCCTGTTAGTATTGTTCAATAATTTTTAAAATTCATTTTCATTTTTCTTTTTCCCAGAAAGGACCAAGTAAAAAATGATCTGTTGGAAAAAAGCAGTTGGTGGTTTTGCTGGAACTCTTATTACTCCATATAGAGGCAGCAAAAATGTGCAGATTTTTCTTCAGTTTTTATTCCCTGTCCTCATTAAATTCTGTGCATAAATGGAGACACAGGAGTTGTCCATTGGTAAGCATCAGAAACCCGGGTTATACAGAATTGCACTTTTCTTTCTGATATTTAGGGATCTACCTTTCCAAAGAGAGCTTAAATTGTGAAAAAGGTAAAGGTACTTACCTAGAGAAGATTCCTACCTGTCACAGCAGAGTTAACCTTGGCCAGTGAAGCCCACGCACACTCCCCCCACACCCTGCACGTTCTCATCTTTGCCCCACAAGCCTTAATATTATTGTAATTCCAGATTTTAGTTGATGCCTTTATAATGAGATGGAACTTCAGAGAACGCTTTTTTAATGAGTGGATCAATGGTAAGATAGTTTCAAAGTAAAAACTTGACCAAAAATTTATCCTGAAGTGGCTGGGCAGTTAGACTTGATGATGGTTGTAGGTCCCTTCCAACTGAACTATTCTAATCTATTCCCATATAATAAATATACATATATTTAAATATGTTTATTGCTTTCATTATCTATGATACATTGAATAAGTGTATGTAAACAATGTCTTATTTTGGTTGTACTTTTCATTCGTGACCCATATGGATTCTGCAGGAAGTACTGCACTTACAAACTTGATAAAGAATATCGTACTTGTCGAAATTACAGTCCTGGCTATGAGCTTTTAGAACAACATCTTATTGAAGAAAATTATCAGTACTTGGACTGCACTGTACTTCGTCTTGATGACTCTACAGTGAAAACACATCTATGATATTGCTCCTAATAATAGTTTATATAGCGCAATATACTTGTGTGCAAAATGCCAATACTTAATGGCGTGCAGGGCTTCTTTTTATTTTTCACCTGAAGAAGACTGATAGCAAGATTTTGCATAGTAGGTGCCCTGTTTTCTGTATGATAGTATAGCAGAAGTACAGATTACTTTGTTGATTTACCAGTATATAGAATATCACGATGACAAGAACAAGGACCCTGTGGCCTATCCAACTGACCATATTATTTCCACTTTGCTCTCTGTTGTCTGATAAACCCTTTTTTTAAGAGATATAGAAAAGATAAATGTTCACATGTCTTGTTTATCTTAATCTGTCCTTGGGCATGTGAAGATCACTCTTTGCTTGGGTTGCAAAGGTTCTTTTGTTTTGTACTGTTTTCTTCTCCTTTAGCACTGGTATTTCATCATGATATAATGTTCTGTTCAGCACAGGAACTGTAGGCTGCCTGCTTCAGTTCTGGGTGAGCACAGCCTGTTTCAGAGACAGTCTATTCTAACATTACCGTCAGATTGCATTGAAAATAATTATGTAACTGCCATTCCAAAAATAATGTAATCGAGAGACATCAATGAAGAACAACGTGGGAGGCAAATAAAGCTAGAGAGTAGCAATTCTGAAAATTTCCACAATCTTTCTTAAATACAAAACAGATGTTTGGTAAGAATGATGAAATGTTTGCTGAGACTTAAATATCTGAAGATAGATTTGAGTTTTAAAATCTCTTTAGAGCTTCAGCTTCAGAATTAAACATTCCACAGATTATGAACTCATCAATATTGTGCCACCTTTTCCCCAAGTTTAACTGCTAGTGATGTGAGGAATGTTACAGATTTGTTGTTCCACAAGACAGCTTTTTATTTTTGGTAACTAGTCAAATAAATAATTTCTTTGTTTTGAAGTTTTTATATTTGTAATATAATTTAGGAATTTTGATGTCTTGGTAATACCATAATTTCAGTGAAATGCAGTACAGTGTACTACCATAAATACTTCAGAGCATTCATCTGGATGCCTTTCCATTTGTTTAATCTTTTAATATCTAGGAGGGTAAAACTTGATTCTGTGCAAAGGGTCAACAAAAATGTTCACTGAAGTTCTTGAAGAGCAGTAGACAGATGTTCTTATTCTATGTGTTACAAGTTTTGGTCTTTTTCAATCGAAGCTGTGATTGTACATAAAAGAATATATAAAACTTGTGGCCCTCCTACGTGTAGTCACAGCCATTCATTTAATTTTCTCCCTTGCTAGAGATTTTCTACAGTTGTTCCACTTCAGCTGTTTACCCACTCAGTAATGAGATCTACAAACCAGTTTGTCTATTTATATATATCTCTATATATCTATTAATGTGCTTATATAAACAGTTTGTATATTTATATGTTATTTATATATATATTTCTGTTTCATAAAATACATATTTTCCCTGATGGCAAAACTCATTGAAAAGATTCCTGCTGCTTTGCACCAATTTATCATTCACTTGTTTGTGTTACGGTGACACATGTTTTTTGATGTAAAATCAAAACAATTTTAAAAAAACCCTCTGAATGGATGATGGTGTAAAGCTTTTGCATCTCACTGTGCTGCAGAGGGACTCCTCTGTAAGTGTCAATTACTGTGCCTGATAGCAGCTTGGGGTAGTGCTTCTACAGTGCTCATAACAGTGGGCTACACAGAGAACCCAAGCCAAGCAATAGGCAAATATTTGAATTGTCTGAAAATTTTGGGTTTTTTTTGAAAGAAAACCTTGTCATGTTCAGGGACATAGAAGGAAAAAAATTAGATATTTTCTGATTTTTAGGGTTTTTTCAGTCATTAAAGGTCTGAAGGAAGTCTACAAACCTAGAATCAGATTGCCTCTTGCTTAAACTAAGCTGTAGTTAACTGAATTCCTGGGGTGGTCTCTTCAGAAATCTTGGAAGTTTTCTACCTTCTAATAAGGTATTTTAGTGGATTATTAAAAGGAGTGAAAGCATAAATGAGTCAAGAACATCAGATTTTGAAAAGATTGTGGTCTTTTTGTCTCCGTGTTATGGATACTTTCCCACAGCACATGTTCAAATCTTCAAAATGAAGCTAGACAAAACAGACCAAGGCTAAACCAAAATGTTAAGCCAGATCCAAAAGAAGTCTGAGACTTTTTCACCACAATGTTGTATTATTATTAGAGGCAAGAACTATTCTCTCCTTTGTATTTGTTCAGTTGTGAGAATCATGAAAGGCCAGTAAATTGTATGTACTAGACAGTGGCTAGTTACACCTACTCTGATCTCACTGGGATTTTCCCCTTTCTAGGGAATTCCCAAGAGTGAAGAAAGCAAGTTTTGTTCAGTGATTCAAAGAGAACAGAATCAAAGCTAAGTTCTAGAGCTTTACATTATGTTACTTTTTATTAAGTCAGTTTTAAATTCAGTATTTCTGCTGCTTTTTCCTACCCCTGATCATCCTCACCTTTCTTCAGGAATTAAAAAAACCTGAATGTTTCTTTGATACTATTTAAATGACAGTCATTTTAGGCATTTCTGGTGGTATTTTGTCTAATGTAGAAATTCTCTTCCCCCTGAGTTTCCTGATGAGAATATTGTTGGGGCTTTTTTAGAGGAAGAATACTCATGTGCTTTTCTATTTTCCTTTCTCATGCATGTCATTTCTCTGAAACATACTGATACTCTCTGCTTTTCAATATATCTAATGAGCTAAGTATACTGTACTACTTAAGCAAACCTTAGCTACAGAGCATTAAGTGTTTTCAACATAAAGTAGTATCAAGTGCCAGTTCCAACTTTGGCTCAGGGCAGTCTGGCTGTACTGCTGCCAGCAGAGGCTCTCCTGCTCCTCCCTTCACAGGCCCACCTTGGCTGCTGTATAATGAGTTGGATGAATTCACTGATCCAAATGAAAATGACCCTTTGAACAAAAATGTTTTGAATTAGGAAGCTCTGTAAGCAACAAAAGCAGTGCTAGAGAAACAGTGGGGAAATGCTGCTGAGAAGAGGGCATGGTTTCACATCAGTTTAAGCCGACAGTAATAATACATCTTTGTAGTTTTCATGTGTTGAAAACAATGAACAAACAGTGGTTAGGTGTGAAGAATCAGAAGCAAACCATGATTAATTTCAGGATTAATTTATGCAAATTCTGCTTAATATACATCTTTCCCTTTCCCCTTCTTCAAACTTTCTATCTCTGAATGTGATCTAGTCACTGCTTGGAAGGGAACTTTTTGAGAAAACCCAGAATACCGGGAAAGGTGCATTAATGACTCAGTGCATTGTGCTTTCGCCTCTGATTCAGTGCTTCAACACAGTAGTAAAGGATTCTGTTCTGGTTTTAATGCCATCCCTCCAAAGGGATGTCTGTCTGCTAATCAGCTCTAGCCTTTAAGGAAACTTGGGGCACACACTGGAAGAGAGGGTTGAAGTTAGTGCAGTGGTAGAATTCTTATGTGTGTGCCTTTATTCATCCCAAACCTCTGAAACGTAAGTGTATGTAAGATTCTTCATTTGTCACAAACAAATATGGGCAGCATTCCTGTGTGCTTTATATTTAAATACTGTTTTGTAAAAACTCAGTTGAAATTCTGAGTGATTATATTCCTTGCTTGTAATGTCCAAAGTAATTCAAGATGTTTCAGTCTGAACTTTCCTCTATAAATATGATTCGGTAGTACACTGCACAATTTGCAAAGCATACAGTAATTTTATTTTACTTAGAATGTGTTGGGAGTTTTCAAGTTCAGTTTGTGGTTGTTCATAAGACGTAAGAGCTCAGTGTCCTCTGCACCATTTATCCTCTCAAAGCTGAGCAGAATTTGTCATGTAAGCAAGGAGGAGTCTTTTGAGTAGTAACTTAAATTGGGGTTTTCAGGTCAGTGTTTTCAAATTACATCAAAAGTGGTAAACGGCTTTGCAAAACATTTTATGTAACAATTCTGAAAGCTCATGTGACATTTTTTCTGATTAACTTATTTAGCCTAGTTTTGGAGTAGCATTAGCTGTTTCATCACTTTTAGGCTATTTTGGGTATTCTTTGTGACACCATGAATAAGCCAAGAATTTATAGTGTTTCTTAATCATACAGATTACTCATCACTGCCTGCTCATAACAGGAGCCTGAAATGCTCATTAAAATTGTCTGATGTGAATCAAAAGTTAGTATAGTTGCAGAATTAAATGATGAGAAAATACCATTATATTAGCAAAAAACCCTGTTTCATGAATACTGGTTTCAGTGAAAGTTAAAACTGCAGGCTTATATATAGATCAGTACTCCAAATTTGTTTCATGTGGAAAATAAGAATAGGATTCTGGAGTGGAGAATTGCTCTGAAATGGTTGGCAATCCTGCCTAAAATGAAATGTGGTAAAGGGTTTGTTTGTAGGGAGCTACAGGAGCTTGCTGCATGTTCTTGCTTAGTCTGTTTTAGCCTATTTTGAAACTTGACTAGTTATAAATCACTCTTTCAACTTGATCCTTTGCCCTTTACCTTGTACCTTTCCATCAAAACGATAAAAAAGGTCATCTCCCTGTCTTCCAGAAGCTGTTTGATTCCCACAGGCAGTTGTTATGCCATGCTGCTTGAAACACTGAGACCGAAATTCTCATCTCACCAAGCCTGTTTTTTCACCAGTGAAATTATGATGCTTCCACTGGAGTTGCATGTTGATGCCAACAGAAAAGAGAGAAGAATCAAGCCATAATCTGGCCACTGTTAAAACAACAATATTTATGGTTCAATGTACTTCTTGAATAAGAACTCTGAGCAGTGCTATTAGGAGATGTATGCTGGAATCACGGAGATTGTTAATCTTTGCTTAAAAATATATTAACTTTTTGTGGAAACAAATTCTATTTAGAATAAGCTATAATCTTTAAAAAAACCAGCCTAAGGAAGAAAAATGAATTGAGAATTGATGCCATTTTCATACTGCAGAATTTAAATGAGAAGACAGTGTGAGCTGGTGCATTAAACTGCTCTCTATTTTTGGTTTTGCCACTGGCTTCTTGGCTGACCCAAGGCATGAAAAGGCAAAATGCCTTGACTAAGTTCTATACCCGCAAAACAGGAATAATGATGTTGTTCTGCTTTTTAAGGTGTAGTGAGATGTGTGGATGAAAGGAACTATACAAGAGCTGCTATTTGTGCTTATTACCAAGGCTGGGTGAAACATCCTTCCTTACTGAATGGCACATAATTTTAGATGTGTGTGTGCAGTACCCTGGCAGTGGCTTAAGAGGAGCTTCCTCAGCTGAGTTTTGTGGCCTTCATTCTCTGGTCCACAACTGTCTCTACTTTGGCTTCCACTGGTGAAAATGGTGATAAATTACAGATGTTACCATTAAGGAATATTGTTTATCTGTTACTATTTTTCAATACTCTTTATTGTTGTGCCTTTTTCCCTAAAAGCATACAGTTACTCATTGTTGGAAACAATTTCCTGGATGCTACTGTGGGCAAACAGCTTTAACTTAGCTGTATTAGGATCTTAGCAATACTTTCCATATATATATAAGGTAATAAGTATATTTTTAAAAAGCTCTTGTATTTTATTGAAAATGGTTTGAACATTTCCCAACAAAATGTTCCTGGCTCTGCATCTCTGGAAATGAGTGCTATGAGCTGTACGTGTGACTCTTCTGGGGTTTATCTGTGGCCACCCACACAAAAGAAACCTGGTGACTGTGTACGCTATCCTCACATTAAAATCTGGGGTGGTGTGTTAGTGAGTGTCTCTGTTAGTGAGTCTGCATCTCTACCTGCATTTTTTTTGGAAATTGTAACTACTAATGAAGCACAGACCTGTAACAACTCCTTCAAAGCAAAAATCTTAATTCCTGAGAGTTTGGGATTGTTTGACTTTGCTAGTTTCATTTTAGGTTTTCTTGACTTTCTAATGGTCTTAAACGTTTGGACTGATGAATGCTGAAATTGAAAATTAGAGGGAGAAAAAAATGTTTGCTTTTTCCTGAGAAGTTTCAGTAAATTAGGCTGTGCTCTGTCATTAGTTCTGTAAGATTCTGCAAACACCCATATGCCCCAGAAGGTGCAGCATAAGCTCAAAAAGTAATATACACATACTCTTCATATCCTTTAAGAAAACAATCTGTAGTGATTGCCTAGTGCAGAAGTATAGAAAAATAGAACATTTAGGGTTGAAAGGAACTTTAAAGATCATCCAGTTGCAACCTGTTCTGCCATGAGCAGGGACACTTCCCATTAGACCAGATTGCTCTAGGTCTTATCCAACCTGGCCTTGAACACTGCCAAGGTTGGGGCATCCACAACCTCCCTGGGCAACCTTTTCCAGTGTCTCACCACCCTCACAGTGAGTAATTTCTTCCTAATATCTAAACTTATATTTTGAATTGGAAGGCTCGCAATTTTCAAAGAGCACAGAATGGTTAAAGTTGGAAGGGACCACAGTGGATCATCTGTTCCAAGCTCCCTGCTCAAGCAGGGTCATCCTAGAGCACATGGCACAGGATTGCATCCAGGCAGTTCTTGAATATCTCCAGTGAGGGAGACTCTCTGGGCTCAGTCACCTGCACAGTAAAGAGGTTCTTCCTCGTGTTCAGGTGGAACTTCCTGTGCATCAGTTTCTGCCCACTGCCTCCTGTCCTCTGCTCACCACCACTGAACAGAGCTCCATCCTCTTGGCACCCTCCTTCAGATACTGATAAAAATTCATGAGGTCTCCTCTCAGTCGCATCTTCTCGAGGCTGAACAGGCCCAGCACCCTCAGCCTTTCCTCATAAGAGAGATGCTCCAGTCCCTTGATCATCTCTGTTGCCCTTGGCTGGACCTGCTCTAGGGGCTCCATGTCTCTCTTGTACTGGGGAGCCCAGAACTCAGTTTTTTAATTTTGAAACTGCTGTGAGATTTATTGGTAAAATGATGTTATAAATTGACAAACAGAGCTGAAGTTAATCTCTTAATCATAAGGGTGGATTCCTCTCCATTCTTTCAGACTCCCATTCCCCATGCTCCCTTCCTATCCAGCAGACTTCTGGAAATTGTCTGAGGTAGCTGTTGTTGACTGAGCAGGTTGTTAGTACATCATAAAATGCCTTCTCTCTTCACATATTTTGAATTTGTTTGTCGTGTAAGAGATGTAAAAATTATATTTTTAAGCCTTGTACCTGAAATGCATGGCTTGAGGAGGCAGAAATTTTGGTTATCTGAGTTTTGGAAATACATCTTTGAGGTATGTATTTTAATAGAAATGACAGAAGTCAGGTAGTCTTTGCATTCTGAGAAATTCTTCCATACAGTCTCATTGGTGTCTTTTATTCCTTTCAACTCTTATTGGAGATAGCAAAGCATCTGGTAGGGTTAACAAAACTGCAGGTTTGTTTTGTTTTCCAAAATGGAAATGAAACCAGAATACACTCCTGATAGCTTTCGGCTTGTATTAGTGCATCTGGTTCTGGGCACCCATCCGCAGAAGGATGTAGATGTAATTCGGCTGCATTCAAGGGAAAAACAAAATGCTGAGAAGTTGTAAAGCTTGATTTGTAAGAGAAAAACTTAAAAAAGAAAAATGTTAAATATGTACAGTGTGCCTGCATGACAGCAGAGGAGAGGCAGGTTTTGGTAACGATTACAATTCTGAGGGATGTGAACACCAACAGAGTGAAAAATTACTTAAGGATAGTTTAAGAAGGTATAATTAGATGTAATGGAATTAAGTGAACTATATGTAAACTTGAGCCTAATGTTGCAGTAAAAAGACCCCATGAACAGTGAGACCTATAGATTTAGGATTTATCTGTATTGCATTAGCACTGGGGAATCCCAGTCAGAGATCAGGTGCTTCTTCTGTAGAAACATGAAACATGAACAAAAGAAATGCAGTCCCTCTTGTGGGGGGGCAAGAAACTTGACTGAGTGGCATATAAGGAATAAACTTAAACTAGTGGGATGTGGAGTAGAACCCTAAAAGGTCTTTTGAGTATTTCTCTGTCTTATTGGCTGACTGTTGGGCAATTCAGGATTATAACAATGTTACTCTTACTTTGAAGATGCTTATCTTCAGTCGCTAATGTATGTCAATATTGCTTTAAATTGGAATAGCCTTACTACGCGATTGCCAAAAGCTGGAGAAACTATCCTTGGACATAAGTTTTTTGTTGGTTTTGGTGGGAAAGGAGCCAACCAATGTGTCCAGTCTGCTCGACTTGGAGCCAAGACCTCTCTCATCTGCAAGGTAAGCACTGTCTTGCTCTTTGATTACAGCTGAACTGAATGTTCATGCGAATTCCAGTAAACCTTTCGGTCACTTACCAAAAAGCTTTTGGTATGTTCTTAGCTTTTAAAAATCTCTCTCTAATTCTCTTTTCTTTTTCTTATTTCAGCTATAAATTTAAGCATGGAGGAGGCTGTTAAGAGCACTGCCAGAACCAAAGACTAGCTGGCTACAGATCTGACAGAAAATGCATGTAGAAAACGATTTCAAAACTTAGGTTGATATACTATGGAAAAGAGAATTAGGAAGAGTTAGAGATGTTCGAAATTTAAGAAATCTTGATTAGGCCCTCCTCTTTATGTTCCCCACTGTTACAGCGATCAGCACTTCATTGATAGTATTCAGGTGCTAGAAGCTATGGTCACTCTGAAATTTACTTTGTAGATGATTAAAAACCAGACACTGACATGCCAGTGACAAATTTGAGAAGGAATGTAAAAGTTAGTGCTTTGAGACTTGAATTGTTATCTCATTACTTGAGATTAAGATAAAGTGTTCATATCTGAATTCTAGCACCTTGGTGTGCTATGGGATATTTTTGCCTACTTTTCTGAAACATCTGATACACTGTATCTCTAAAGACTTGCTCACAGACTGTTGGGCTGATTCAACTTGGCAGATGCTATATTCTTAAAATGCTTTTCTTTGATTTTTGTCATTAAACATTATAAGTTGTGAGTGATCATTACTACGGTTAAGATCAAATTTTTTCTCTCCGTAGCCTTATCTATCCTGTGCTAACTGTAGATGAAACTTCAAATTGACTGGACATACTTTGTTTTTTGCCATAGCTGGGGAGGATGCTAAATTTGTTAGATCATTGTCTCTCAAGGGTTTTTTGAGAAGTACCGGAAACATCTCAAGGAAGCCTTCCTCACTGTTTTTTAAATTCAATATTTAGACTAAACAATGTTAGCTATAAATTTAAATTACACCTGAAAGCATTTCTGTGGGTTATTATCACTAGTTTCTGCAGTGTGGGGTTGTTTTTTTGGTGGTTTTTTTTTTTTTTTGGCAATGTTTGCACTTCTGTCATATTGTGTATATTTGATCATTGCATTCAAGAATGATCAGATTCAAGTACAAGATGAACTGGCAGTGAATTCCCTTCTAACATTTTCTGCTAAATGTTAAAGATCTTTTTTCCATTGCAAGTGTGAATTTGGCTTTATTTTTTTTTTGATGGGCTAGCCTTTGCTCAGTGCAATGGAAACATACACATTCATAATAAAATTTAGTAGCTACTTTATTTTCTAAGTACTTTTCAAAAATATGTATCTGTTATTTCAATAAAACCCAGTCTTGTTTCTTTTTCTTTCTTTCTTTCTGTCTTTCTGTCTTTCTTTCTCTCTCTCTTTCTCTTGTTCTCTCTTTCTGTTGTGTATTTGTTGGAGAAAATGTTAGCTTTTTTTTTTGTAATTTTGGAAGTTACTATTTAGTTTTTAAAAATGGCACTTTATAACCTCACAAAATACTATCTCATCTCATGGAAGCCTCATATACAGTCTTATATCTGCATAGGTTAATGAGATATAGTATAAAATTTCTCACTAAATAAACTAAGAAGAATCTGGTACTAATGAGCTTCTATGATTAAATTACTTTTACTGCAACAAGTAATCTTAAGTATTTGGTGGTTCTTTAACCTGCATTGCCCCTCACACCCATACTCTGTGCTCAGTAACGTGCTTCTATTTTGGTCATATTTCCCAACATTTTTTATCCAGGATGGGTGCAACAGTTGCTTCTACAATCTGAAGTTCAGAAAATGGAATCACTCTTAATACTAAAGGGACATTCCGTTGGAGTGTGGCATCCTCTTAGTGGCAGTGTAATTTAGACAGAGGATGTCCTCAATGAGTAGAGATAGACATCTTACATCAAGTGACAAGGAATTCTTCATACCTCAGAGCTTTAAAACACAAGAGCCAGTGATTGGTGAGGGTTTGAGAGAGAGAGTATTATAATGACTTACGGTTATGACTAGAGATGCCACAGAGTGCTGTGGAATTTAATATAAAAATTGTGAAAAATGTTAAAAATTTGAATTTGAGTAGTGGAAATGCAGTGTTCTGCTTCCTGCCTGGATGTCTCTGCAAGTGACCACTGTTACTCTGAGTTACTGACATGCATCACAGTAGCAGTCAATTTGCTCCGTACTGTAAAACAATGTATTGATGGAATAGTTACGGAGAAATTTCTTTCAGGGTACTAAAAGATCTAAGCAAATAAATTAATTGCTCAGGTTCATACAAGAACACTGTTACAGTACTGAAAAATTAACATTGTTCTAGAGAGATTCGAAACTCCCTAAACTATTTTCTTTCTTTTTGTCATGACCAATCAAAAAAAAAATCTGTTAGGCATCCTAGAATAAGATGGTGGAGGGATGTTAGTCTGAAAGACATTGTATGTGCTGAAAAAAGTCCTGCTTTACTTCCGACAAACAATTTGGAATGATCTTCACTGGACATTGCTGGTATTGCATATACTAATTTCTGTTTAAGCCATAGCTGCATTTGATTCTTACCTAGAAACAGGAAGTGTTGTGTTACCATGTTGTGTAGTCATTTCTTTTTAAATGATCCGTAAGCCAAACTTAAGTTAAAGTGCTGTAAGCTAAATTCTCATTTTGTTATATGAATATAGCTGTATCTCAGATGCAGCCCAGAATATGATGGATATCTTCAATTGTTTTTTTCTTTTCTGTTACCGTCTTATGCTTGTCTTTAGCACCTGTTTAATTCCCCAATGACAAAAAAGAGTAAACACTCTAAATAAAAAAGAATGTATAAAATAAACAAAAATGATCAAGAGGTACATGCTTTTTGTTGTAAGTAATTTTCAGGTACAGATGAGTTTGATTCTTAAGCTGCTAGAATTCTAGCTGCTATGATGCCAACCAGCTCCCTAGCTCCATGTGGAAAACATTATCTAAAGCAGGAAAAACCCAGACTGAAAAACACTGATGTAATTCCACTTATTCTGATATGCAAACCGTGTGACAATAATGCTTGTACGAATGGTTTTTGTTGTTAAGAACTCAAGAAAGAAGAAATGCTATTTCAGCATTTAACAGTGTTCTGTGGTCAGCAGACTGACATTTATTTTTCTTTTTATCCAATAGTCCATCTAGCAGAGTCTGTGCAAAAGCAGAAAATATTTAAAACAATGTTATATAATTTGACATGATCAGTAAATATGCCTTTTATCTAAACTGAGTTTGATGCCCAATACTTGTCTTCCTTGGGGGTAAAGCCTGAATGGAAAGATAAAATCCTTCAAATGCACTAGGATTAACTGGGTTGGATGCTGATGAACTAACATGGAAAAAAGTTTCCAGAGGAAAACTACGTTCATAGACACCCTTTGGAGGACTTCCCTGCAGCACTGAGATGTCTTACTGCGAGCAAAAGTACCATGGCTGCTCTCAGCTTTTTTGACAGTTGAAAAGTAAGAGATGCCTGTCTGTCAGTCACATAGGGTCCAGAGCTGAAGGAAGGAAGTTTCAATTGAGCTTTTGGAAGAGGGTTATGAAATAGTTTGTTGCTGGATTAAGATCGTGAGATTTGTTGTTGAAGAATCATAGTTGCAAGGGAGGGAGAAGGTGATACCATCAGATAGAATGTGTTCCAGAGCACAGCTGTTAGGCTGCAGAGGTAAGCACAACTCAGGTTTAAATTGCAGATGGCTGCAGTCATCCAGCCTAAAGCAGTCAGAAGATGCAGCTTCTGACAACCCGCCCTGTCTGGCAAACTGGGAGTAGTCAGAAATACTCTAATATGCAAACAAAGAATAACACAGTGACCCCAGAAAATGTTGGGTTGTTTGGGATTTTTTTCCATGTACTAGAGGAATGTTCCATCTGGTTAGACTATTCTGACCTTAATTGCTGTCATCCTGCTGAAAGACTGGGACTATCATTAATAATGCTTTAGATAAAACCCTCATAGATGTTGTAGGAAATGGAAGTTTCAAATCATGGTTATGCAATCAAATACGTGAGGAGAAGGATCATCTGTCTGTAACAATTTAAATTTTAGAATTCTGAATCATAGTGTTAGATTCTTGTGATCACTAGCTGGTACTCAGGCTTTCTCCAAGCTTTCTGAAGGACTGAGCTCATAAATAGACAAATTTCTAACAACAGCCAGTAGAGGCAGCTGCTTTGTGCTTCTAGTAACCAAGGACACCAGTAGCTATGTCGTGCTGTTTTATGGGAAGATGGATAATTGGTTAGGGCTCCTCTAGACCCATAACCAGGATCTCAATTTGGCTTCTAATCTGAAAGACGTTTCTTTTTTCCTCTTGCAAAAAATATTTCTTGTAGCATTGGTTAGTCTTTGATACTGCTCAGATGCACAACTTGCTCTTGGAATTGGGAGCATGTGCTATGCATGCTGAAGACAGGCTAAAAGTGGTGAATCAAAAGCTTTGTTGGCTTTATAAAATTATTTAAAATGCTAGCATGTTATTAAGTGAGTTAAGCTATTTTTTTCTCCATATACTTCATCTCCTTTGTTCAGCTTGTGTAATGTAACAAAAAGAAATTTATATTAGTCTGAATAAACAGCAAGCAGAATTGTTTTCAGCTAAAAAGATTAATGGAACTGAAATTACAAGCTTTTTAACTTGCTGTTAGAAAAACAATAGACCATAGCTTGACTCCCTAATGCAACTTGATCTGCTGTTGCTTGATAATGCAAACAAAAAATGTTGATTTTCTAAACAGTACATTTAGTACTGAGAATTGTAGAAATTGCTAATGCTGTGTTTATCATCACTTTCTATTCCATAGACAGAGTTTGATATTTTTCCACCAAGGAAACTTGAGGTAGAAAATTCAGAACACAAACTGCAATTAAGAAGGACACCACAACTAATGTCAATGATTTCAATTCAAAGCTGAATAATTCAGTACATGTCTAGATTTTAAAATCCCCTCAAGTCTCAGTGTCCAAGGAGCACAGGGATTGTAGGAGGATGAAACTTGAGTATAGCAACATGGGTGTTTGTAATAGAGGAGGAGAAAACTGCAGAACACTGTTCTTATTGTTTGCTAATACTATTAATACATATTTACTATTATTTCTTAATTTATTATTTGTTGATTAATAAGGCAAAGGGCTTCAAGACTAAAAGTGTTGTACTTAAATTACATTACAGCATTTGGTTGTCTAAAGATGGTCTATCTACCCTCTCACCTTTCTGTAAATAAAACCCATTCTTTTACCTTTTGTATAGGTTGGGAAGGATTCCTTTGGCAATGATTATGTTGATAACTTGAAGAAGAATGGTATTTCTACAGGTAAAATTTTACTTTAAATAAACATTTTATATTATTTTTAAACTTTAAAAACTGGTAGTGGAGGATTTTTTTTTTGTTTTGCCTTACTGGATATGTTTTACCATTCAGAACTGTGAATAACTATTTTGATGCAGCTGGCAAGAATGAATGAATAGGAGAGAGAATCCGGGGACTTCTGAAATCAGCTCTACCTCTAAAAATAAAATGTAGTGTTATTACCTCTAAACCTCAGATGATTGCCTCAGTGCAAGTCACCTGAAGATAACTTGCTGTTATGCAATTGTTTAGTCTGGCATTAATGATGATAATGCCTGGTGAGAAATTGAAAAATTCAGTCTGATTATTCATTCTCAACTTCAAGTTGTCAGAGGAGGGATGGAGTGGAAATTCAATGGCAAACGCAGTTTACATTTCACCTTTGCTTTGTGAACTGACCCATGCAGTCATTTCAGAGACTGCAGCTGATGTTAGCACACATACATACAAAAATCAATGTTAAAAGGCTTTCAGAAAAAGGGAAAATTAAGCATCCACAATATTCTATTACCTTTCCACCTTTGTAAAACCAATTCTCCCTCTACTGTGCACTGCTTAACTACATGATCACATTTTTGTCTGCACAACTCTTGTCTCCTTCAGGGTGGACAAGAATGGACAGACGTAATCACTAAGTGGCAATTCAATATTCTGTTTATCTCTTCTGTTTAATGTGCATCCAGAAGCTTAATCTACTGCATTATTCAAATCCTGCCTTAAAGACAAAACTATCAGTATTTTGTGGGCTTTTTTATTATGCTTATCAGTGTAGCATCAAAATATGTCACAAATGTATATATAAGTTTATTCATTGTGTATCTTTCAACTTAGGCAAGAAACCAAGCAAGGATACCATAAAAACAGTGTCTGTTAGTGTACAGTTCTGCAAGTCTTCAAGGCATGCCTACCTCGTGTCTTTGATTGTGTAAATAAAGCAATTATAATTCATAGCACTTAATGAAGATGCATATGCCACAAAGAATCTTAATATTTTCTGATTTAAATGATTGATCTTGCAATCTTAGCATGAATTTTTAAATAATCTTTATAGCAGCAAAAGAAAAGTGTAGGGGAAAAAATTCAGAAATTCCATCATATTGCAGTTCATTGATACCTAGGTAGATCAGTTGAAGGGTTGGAACGTTTAGGTCCAAGGTACCAATTTCTGCTGATTGAGTTAAAAGTATCTCAGAATGGTGTTTGATTGTCACCTCCTATGTTGATCATCCCTGGAGAAAAATAAGATATATTGCTGGTGAGGCTGATCCAGGATCCTAACTTGTATTCCAGGATCTGGAGGCAAGGGCGATTCAATGAGCTTTTTGCTCAAAATGGTCTTATTTCAGTTGTGGGCTTTTCATTCTGGTTTAATCCTTTTCTAGCATATCCTTGCTGTTAAGGATATATACATATGCATAAGAATATATACATAAGGATACTGGGTGCTGGATGAAAATCCCTGGTGTAATGCCAGTTCTGCCAGCTCTCATATCTTGGGTCCTTGTTGTAGGTCTTCTTTATGTTGCTCTTCTGTTTACTAGCATATCAGCATACCCCTTTTCTTTCCAATTCCAATCTGTTTTGTAATTTTCCCTGTCTTCTTGTCTTCCACAACCAACCAGCTGCCAGTGCCGCTCAGACTGTTTAGATCTTTATTGATTTGTTGTTGCCTTTCCCACATTTGAACTGGGCAACTTGCTGCTCATGCTGCAGTGAGAGTACAGAAGACACACATTCTCTTCTTTCAATTCCAGTGTGCAGACAGAATTAATGGTGAAAAGGAGCTGTAATTGCAAGTGAAGTTCTGCTCTAACCCTGGTAACTCTGAGCTAGACAAGGGTACCTCCAGGGCGAGTACCTGCAAGACTTTAGCAAAACCAAATGAGCATGATGTAAGGTGTTTTTTCAGCCTTGTTCACATTGGACCAGATTGTTACGCTGGCCACAAAGGCAGATCTTGAGAAAGAAGCCCACTTTTGCCCAGCATCAAATCCATGGTCTAAAATGTTAGAATACCAGAGCTCCTTAAACAAAAGGTCACCAGAATTTGTCTCAAATGGAATAGTAGATTTTTCTCAAATACAGTTCTTGGGGAAGGAAAAAGAAACCCTCAACTTTTTGGTCAGTTTTCTGCTACGCTGCTCCTGGTTTCTACTACCAGTTTCCTGCCATTGGTTAGTATTTGATAAATTTGCTGTCACCTGAAAACAGGTTCTTATAGCAGTAAACATGGAACAATCTTTCTAACAGATAGTGCTGCCAGCATCATGTTAATTTCTGTGAATAATAATCCAAAGAGGAAACATATAACCCCACCACTGCCTTCACAGCACTTGTTAATATTACTGCTGAAATGCAAATCTACACAGAATGAGATGCTGCGTTGTTTTGGTATTTTTGTTTTTCTTTAGCCGTGAGTCTGTTGTTTCATTGGATAAAAGAAATACTTCCAAGTAGGAGTAAAGTGCCTGGGAAGGCTGTATAAATACCATGCTTCCTCTAAAGCAGAGATGTAGCCAAATTAAAGAATGTTGGACTCGTATTTCTGTTTTGTGGGTGTAAATTAACACTTTTTGTTGTTGTTAGCTTCTCTGGCATTGTTGCACATGAAAGAGTAATTAGCATTTTTAAATTGCTGGAGGTTATGGGTTCATTTTAGATTTAATTCAATTAAACTATGTGACATGCTATTGGTTGGAAGTAATGTATTGAACTAGTGCATGCTCTAACTTTTCCCTTTCTTAGCATTTGTAGGTCAAACTACAGATGCTGCTACTGGAACTGCTTCAATAATTGTCAACAGTGAAGGTACATATTTCTGCTCTGAATTGTCCTCTTTGTTCTGCTTTTACAGCCATAAAAGAAACCTTTGCCTTGTCACTGTTAGTTGTGGAATTTTTTTTTCCTACATTTTCCTTTTTTTTTCAAGATTTTTTTCACACTTCATTGCACTTCTGTTTATTGCAGGAAATGTAGGATTAGGTGCCTAAAAGCAGCAGAATCGGATGCTTAAATTAGCAATGTGATAGCCATAATTCAATCACCAGCTGATCTATCTACTTTTTCATTTCCTGAACACACAGTGTATTAGAAGGTTAAAGCTCTCCTTTTCCACTACAACTTAGCCATCACTTTTACTATGGAATCATTTACGTTGAAAAAGACCTTTTAAGATCACGGAGTCCAACCATTAAGCCAGCACTGCCAAGTCTACCACTAAACCATCTACCTGAGTGGCACATCTCCATGTCTTTTCAATACCTCTAGGGTTGGTGACTCAACCACTTCCCTGCGCATCCTATTCCAGTGCTTGACAACCCTTTTAGTGAAGAATTTTTTCCTGATGTCCAATATAAGTCTCCCCTGATATAACTTGAGGCCATTTCCTCTGGTCCTGTGAGGGAAGGGTTTGCCTCCTGAGTACACCAAGTGAGTCATTGTGCCCCCAATCAGGAAAAGGAATTGTCCTCAGTATAAGTAGAAATATTTCTGTTGATCTTGTAATTTTACCACAAATCTTGATTTCAAGTTGCATCTGCAGTGATGAGTACACAGTGAAATGGCATATTTTTTTTCTGTGTTAGTTTTCGTTAGCCTGTGCCTTCACTCTCATTTTGCAGGGGAAGAAATAAAGATTTGGCTTGTTTTCATATTCTTTTTCAAGACTGCTAAACTATCCTCAGAAAACTTTATATCTTTTCCTCGAGTAAAATTTAATCAGCCAGCTGATCTACCTAGTTTTATATTCTCCTGAACACACAGTATGTTAGAAGGTTAAAGCTCTCCTTTCCTACTACAACTTACCCATCACTTTCACTATGGAATCATTTAGATTGAAAAAGACCTTTAAGATCACCAAGTCCAACCATTAACCCAGCACTGCAAAGTCCACCACTACACCATCTACCTAAGTGCCATGTCTTTTCAAGCTATTTCCTCAAGCTATTGAGAGGCCTTAAAAGAAGCGTGTCTGGATCAAAATACAGAGCTCAGGACTAATAATGTTTATGCAAACACAACAAATTAAGTGTGATTGGATTAGTTCACTTTTGGAGTTGCTAAAAGGCTTCATTTGAACAGTTACCACAGCTTAGCTGACACATCAACTTCACAAGCTTCTATGTAACCTAATGGTTGTACACTGGGCTACAACTCAAAATGGGAAAGGAAACATAAGTATTTACTCACGCAGCAAGACTGGGAAGGAACTGTGACTAAAGGCAAGCCTAAACAGGAATATTCAGGAAAATTAGGCAAATTAGTTGGAGATGTGAGTTTAATTTTCCCTAAGTAAGATTAATCCAAGCCTTGCATGACAGCTCTAATTCAGAAATAAGGTAACGCTAATATATTGGATAACCTAGATACCTGCCTATTAACTTCCAGCTCCTTGGTTTGGATCAGCAGGTAGATTACATAGCAACTCTTGACACTTATTTCTTATGCTTCCTATGTCACTATGGCCATTGTAAATAGGAGGTACGGTGGGAAGCCAGTAGCACTCCTGGGCCTCACTGTTTTGTACATGTTTTGCACTAGGCTTGCTGTCCAGAGTAGTTGAATAAGAACCGATCTTGTTATTTCCCAATTCATATGCATGGCCAGCCAAGATAAAAACAGTCTAAACTTGAATGAACAGAGGATGACCTGTTAAAATTTTACCACCAAGAATTTTTCTGAAGGATAAGGAACAATCTTGTGGATGTAAAACCTTTATAAGCACCAGGAAAGGGAAATGGATTGTTCAGGGCCACGAGGTTCACAGTGGGCTATCTTACATGTTAGTGTCAGGGTGAAGGGTATATGAAAATCTTGTGATTCACACAGTGACATGAATGCATAATGTCATGTAGTTTGTGCCTCTGAGTAACTGAAAAATCGTATGCTAAGTTAGCACTGGCCTCAAATTTAATTTTAATCTAGTAGAAGAGCAAACCTGGTCAGAACTATGCTCTAAAGCAAACAGATGCACAGAGTTGGTAATGGTTCTCGTTGTTACTTTTCTCAAAAACCATCTGGCGCCTGAATTGAGTAAATTGCAGTAAAATAGCAGTACTTATGTGCTTTGCTGTTGCAAGAGACATTTTGGTTTTTTTCTGTAGAAACCTGGCTGATTTGACCTAAACAGGCTTTACAGCAGTTTTCAAAGGGCTTGTCTACACATGCATGTTTTACTGCAGTGGCTGTGCTGGCATAGCTGAAACACCACAGCACTCAATGGACTGATGTAAAGGAATTTCTGCTAGTTCAAATTATACCTAAAAGGGAAGCATTTGAAGCTGGGGTTGTTGATGGTATTTTGTGTTAAGATGAGGGACAAATAAAAAACATAGCTACCCTTCTTACCATTTCTTTACAAGCACTGATACTTGGGAAAAATACCAACTCCAACCAACTGAGAAAAATTACAGGGAGATATGCAAGTAGAGGGTGTATGAGACTGTGATGTATGAGTGAAGGCAGAAAGAAAGCAAAAGAAAGCTGTAGAGATCACGGTCAGATGAGGCTCTGAAGTAAATCTTCCCTGATGTTACCTCTGTCTAACTGGTGCTGCAGAATTTCTAGGAAGTTTTTGACTGGTTACTGAATTGCACAAGTATAACTCTCCCGCTATTGTAATTGGTGAAGTGCTAAAAATTTGAAAATTATCAGGCACATTTGATACTCTCAAAGTTGATTATATTCTGGGACAATATAGTATCGTTTCAAAAAAAGAGAGGTTCAATCTCTGCTTTAATGCAAAATGATGGAGAGATGTTTAACGAGTTTATAGAGCTGCACTGAAAAATGTGCAGCCCAGAGATGCTGCAAAGGTTCCCTCTGGGCTGGTCTCAGAAATCTGTGCAGAAATATTTCTGGGACCTTGTGTTCCTTTCAGTTGTTCTCTTTTATGCTACTGCCTTTTCAGAAAGTTTTGCTTTGACTAAACACAAGCTTCAGTATACCAGGACCCTGTACACTTCAAATCTGTACTTTCTCTCTTAAGGATAAAAGCTGGTACATCCAGCTGCTTTTCTTAACACATTTTCTTCAAGGTGCATCACTCCACTTTGAACCCCAGGTTTTGTTTCCCCTTTCAGTCTGCCTTCTTGCCATTAGCTCTGTCACTTAGCACACCTTCTGCTAGCAATGTGATATTGGATGGTAAGAGCTCCATAAAGTGATGATGTGTGTTGTACTTTTACACACACGTAGGGAGGGAAAAACCCTCTGTGGATAATTTTTTACATGATTACCTCTGAAGGTTATTGCATTTTTGTCCATATCTGGTACTAACTGTTGATGGTGCCATTGTGGTGGTCTAACTGGACTAGAGGTTTGAACAAGTCAGCCAACATTCATATTCATATTCATATTCATAGCAAAAATTCAGTGGAGGCACAACAGAGATTGGCAAGTCATGATTAAAATTCTCTTGATTATTGCAAGTTAGGACTTAGAGCTCACCTACACAGAACACTGCAAGATGACCCTCAATTGATACAGGCATTGTGCTGACTTTATGATAAAGTTATTAATCATTCATAATTACAGTGGATAGACACTATTTGTAAGTTGAGTGTACCTTCAGTACCAAAGCACTACTAGTAAAAAACCATTCAAAATACGTATTTAGGTAAGGCTAAATAAACAAGGCAAACTTAGAATACATATGCCAGCTTATTTGTATTATACTTTTCATAGAGGAAAATCTTTGGTTTGAACCTTTAAGTTTATGAAGAAATGTCACCTCAGTTTTAGAGACTTTCTACATATTAACTTTCTTCATGAACTTGAATGTTTTGTGTACAAGACTCCTCAATACTTCTATTAAGTGGTTGCCTAGAAATTATGATACCGTAACACACCCAAAACTCACCCTCATATTCATGAACTATGTGATTTGGCAGCACATGTTTTTCTTGTAACAGTCCTTTCTGATCACAAATATAATTTTCTTCTGTATGAATTATTATGCACAAGCTCTGAAGCTATTGTTACAATTGCCTTGTTTGATGTGTTTGATATTTTGATGAATTCTAAGCACTATTGATGGTTTTTAGGCTTGTCATCCAGTTTTAAAAAGTGATATTTATTGCACTGTGGTATTTACTGGTTTGACATTTGATTTTTCCACTGACACTTCTCATCTGGTGTCATCTTTAAGATGACCCTTGTAAAAAAACAGTCTGGCTTGAGTTATCCATCTTTCTAAGAACTGGCAGTAGAAGTTTTAGAAGCCCAACTTTGGACAGTTTTTATGTATGCAGTATTCATCCTGATTGGACCCAATCCCCATCTGGTGTAAGCTTGTGCAAGCTTATCAGTTTCGTTTTGCTGTTACAGCTTATAGCAAGTGTGAATGTGGCCCTTAATATTCTAGCTGATGTATGCAAAAACTCAAAGTTATATAGATGTTCCCATCAAAACTGATATTTTTAGTCTAAGAAAAGAGACTTTAGAATTAACAGTAATGCAGTAAATATATTATTCTCCTTCTTGGTGTGGGTAATGTTTTACCTCACTGGAGTAGTTTTAGAAGTTAGGTCTACAGCTTAAGGCTTCGCCTAGGGTTAACAGAGGTACATAGACTTTTCTGGACAATAGTTTATCTCCTCCTCAAATAGATACCTAAGACTAAAAAAACCTCTGAAAATATTTGTCACTTCTCCTTGTTAAAGGAACATAGAAAAACAATTTTTAGAAATCAGTTTTCTTAGACTTTTCTAGTGTGTAGGATTTTTTTTAAACTTAAAAGATTAGTTCATATTGGACAAGATGAATCTCACCCCTCTTTGCCATCTGTCTTTAACTCTGTTGTCCCTGATGCTGAATTCCCATCTGATTTCCCTGGCAAGAAATAATTGCTTTCAACAAAATGGTTGCTGTTAATAAAAAATTTGTATTAATTGTGAGTGCATGGGTCCAGATTCCACCTTCATGCAGAATGCCTGGTGCAAGTTTGTGGTGACTGCTATCGTTCATTGAGTGTGGTATATATAGCTAAGAACAGAATAGGGGGGTTTCCTTCCACCTTGGGTTTAGTCTGTCTGGACTGTTGCACCACAGTGGGTACTGCATTTCCCTGGCAGGTTTGAAAGCAGGCTCTAAGTCTCTGACCTTTTGTAGTTAGGAAGAAAAGCTTCAGACTGTGATCCAGTGTTGCATGGTCTGCCTTGAATTTGCACATATGGGTTTAAGCAAACAGCCCTCCTTACTGCCTTGGGCCATTAGCTCTAAATTCTAATAATAATATACATGTCAGTACAGCTAAATAGTTCAGCAAGATAATGCAGCAAGGCATGTGGATAGGTCTGAGATTCTAGGAAGCACAGAGGCCAGGCAGAAATGAAAGAGATTCTTGTTCCACTGATTCCCTGTCTTTTACCGCTTCCACTGCTGCACCCTAAAGCTATCAAAATATATGCTTGGCAAAATGGGTGCAATTTGCCTTTGAATATATCCTCAACGGGATTCAGATATCTTTGGTAACATTTACTTGTTGCAGAAGGTTTTTTGTTTTGTTTTCTTTTGTTTTTTATCCAAGATGCCCATCATTGTCTGTTGAAAAGCAGGGCGTTGGCTTTAAGTGCTGAGGTTTTGCTTTTCATATGCAGCTGTTCTGTACCAAACCATTGACAGCAGAACTGCTTTGGAAAGCTTGGGTCCCTCCCTCTGAGATCACTATATTATTCTTTCCATTGTCCTGCTTTCTTTTCGGAATGTATTTAGGGAGAGAAGCTTTGCACGTTCTTAGTCAAAGGACTTTGAAGTCACATTCAACAAAAATAATGTATTTAAAAACATAAATATTTATTTGCAGAGTAATTCAGTTCATTACAGAATTGGTAGCCTTTAATGATTGGCAGTCTTTAAAGGAATCTTCAGCGGGGGCGGGCTGAGCCTGTAAATCAAGGAACAACTGACTTATTGAAGTTAATACCTGAGTGATTAATAATAAATTTTAATTTGAAGGCACCCATGCCTGAAGGTCTCTAAGTGTTGTAACAGAGATTTAAAAAAGAAAGAAGCTGCAATAAAAGGTGATTTGTGTGTCTGAAGAAAAACAAAAGAATATTTGGAACCTACGTAAAAGAACCTCACCTAACTGTAAAACAAACTACAAGAATAAAAAGGATCTTAGATGTGCTTGGAGACACTGCTGTGCTTCCACATGCACAGCTTTGTTTAGACCATTCTCCTGTCCAGCTCTAAGGGCAGGAGAAGCTGTTGCCCACCTTGTTTACTCACTTCTGATAAAACTTTCCTTAGACACAGTCATCACTTTTCTGGGCTTTGGTGACAAGCTGGTTCTGGTTTTCATGATGGTTAGGAGCCCTAACTTGAAATGTCTCGGGTAAATGGTGCAAGCCTGCTTCTCTGAAATCTGAAGAACGTGCATAATTTTCTTAGCTGTGTGAAATACTTTTTGTTCCCAGCTGATGGGAAAATTAGAATTTTTATGCCATTTTTGGCATATGAATTGTGTAATCACATTGATGCTTTTCTGTTCCAAATGCTACTGGAATATTTTAGGAAGATGCAAATATCACCCTCAGCTTGTATCCACCATCTCCACTGTGACTAGTACAGTGCTTCTCTAGAGTTCACAGAAAACACCAAAATAAGACTGGGGAATGCCCATACATTATTTTTCCCAAAGGAATATATATTGCATTTGTTGAGCAGTGTTAGTTCATTAGTACATTGATCTTTTTGATTATTCTCTGAAATATTTTGTGTATTTGAAAATGTCAGCAATGCATACAATTTTAGTGGGGTTTTTTGGAAAGTAAATTGAAATACTCATCTGAAATGTATTGTAAAAAGTGCAAGGAATTGTTTTATGTAGTTTATTGCCAAAATTAAAGTAAAAAACACAATATCTTCTCTTTAGGACAGAATGTTATTGTCATAGTCCCAGGAGCCAACCTGCTTTTAAATTTTGAAGACCTGAAGAGGGCTTCTGATGTCATCTGTAAAGCCAAAGTGATTGTTTGCCAGTTAGAAATAACCCCTGCTGTTTCTCTTGAAGCTCTGAAAATGGCACGTGCCAGCGGAGGTAATTTAACATAAGCCATTCTCTCTCTTTCATTTGTTCTACATGAAGAATACTCTTTATCGTGCTTTCTAAATAAAGATCCTGTAGTCTATTCTGGTTTCTGTCATATTAGTTTTATTTAGAATTGAAACAATAGCCAAAAAATTCATTCTATTCTAATGAAAACTGAATTAACTTAAAAAATTTTGCAGTGCTAACCTTGAATAGCAAATCAACTCATACCCTTATAATCTTCCCGTATGTCTGGTGCTGCCTTTCCTCCTATTTTTGTGCTGTGACTAAATACAGTATAATGTTGGTAGGTCAGGAGCTATGGGTCTGACTCTGCTGTGATTCCAGAGCAGAACAGGCATAATGAATGCAAGTCAGTAAAGTTACACACACAGGAAAGTGAATGAAATTACGTCAAAACCAGACTTAATGCCCTTGTTCTCCCAGCATAGCAGTAGGTATGGCTGTGGTTTTTTATATAGTAGTTTACCTCCTTAAAAAAAAAAAAAAAAAAAAGCTTTTTCTTTCTTACCAAAATTCTTAGAGTGTGACTGGGCATGATGCCATTGCATAGACACAGTCATGGTCTGTGAAATTATTAGAAAATTTTTACTGTACTGTACTTTTAAATGTAGGGCATTGTTCCTTCAGTGTAGCATATACATAGATGAAAGCTGACATTTTGCTTGAACAGGATGGGGTTTCATTACCAACATAATGTTTTTGTTGTTTAAGTGCCTGCAATGCTTTCAGTTACTCAAGCACAATTACCATGGTATTGGAACACTAAGTAAATAATTATGCAAGAGAGGCATCTATATGAGATTAAAGAAATGTTTTTCCCTTCTGTCCAGAAGATCAGACTGGGAGGGGACAGCTCATAGCATAGTCAGTCACCCAGCAGATCAGAGATGGAGCTGGGATCAGAACTAACTGCCTTCTTGAAGCTGGACCCAGACTAGCTCCAGTAGATCACAGCATGCTGGAATTGTGGGCTCTCCAGTTCACCTTCTGCACCATGACCTGTTGTGCACGTTGCACTATATTTTTTTCATTACGTTTATGAAAATGGACAACAGCATTCTTAATCTAGTGGTTAATGGACTATAGTTGAATCATGAATCAATATCCATGACTTATTTTGTCTGTTTCTAACTCTATGAACAGTTTTGGCAAGATGCTTCACTTTTGTCACCCTGCTATGGTAAGACGCCAGTCTGTGACACAAGAAAAGACAAGATTTTTTTAAAAGCAACTGAAAAAATTCAAACCTGATACGCAGAACAGACATGCAAACACTTAGCAACTGTAGATAGCACAATATATCAAGAAAAGATAGTTAACTGTGGGCCAGCTGTAGTTCTGTGCTGTCAGTGTGTTATCATTGTGCAGCTCTTCTGTCAGGGAAGTTTGGTTGCTTCTGCTTTAAAACAATAGGCTACACATGTTCAAATGTCATGTGCCATCAAATCTAAGTAAAAAGCTGAGTTTGTAGCACTGTAAAAACCTATCTGTAGCCAACACTAAATTGTTAATGCAATTTCCCTTCTTTTAGCTTGCAATACCCTCATGTATTATGTAGCACTTCATGTTAGAATGTTCACTTGACTATTTTTGTGTAAAACAGGTGCATACCCAGATGCCTCAAACCTCTGTTTCAATGGGGTTCTTTTGCTTGTTTTTCTTCATTGTTACTGAAGGAAATAAACAAAAGAGAGAAAGAATATGGAGACAGGCAAGAACTCTTTGCTTCTCTTCGGTGAAGGTCATCTGGATCTGTAAGCTAGAGAGGGATATCTCATGTATGGCATCCTCTCATTGTTGCACTGATTATTCATTATTCTTGTGACAATCATGGAAGGAAGGAAGGAAGGAAGGAGGGAAGGAAGGAAGGAAGGAAGGAAGGAAGGAAGGAAGGAAGGAAGGAAGGGTTGTGAATAACTGTATGAAGTAGGTATAAATTGTAGTGGAAATCTGACTGGACAATTATAGGTTTTTAGTGGTTGATGGTGAGAAGCTGCTGCTGCTTCCAGAACGTCTGGTTTTGGGCTTCTCTAATGACAGACTCCATAAAAGATGGCTGATAATGCCCAGCGTATTAATACTGTCATGAAGAATGAGCTGGAAGCAGCCTCAGTTAAAGGTTCCATGTCACTTGCAAGAAACACATCTATTTTTTGGACTCCTCAAATTTTTAATCTTGGGCTACAATTTTTCATAACAGCTGTTTGTCTGTGGTTAAACTCTTTGTGATTTCTGCCAAAGCACTGTGGTTACAGAAACCAGGCAATGGAAAATGCCTCCCACCTACCCTAGCTTTTGAATTATGAATACCAGCTACCTTAAAATTTACTTAAGACTTGATAGCAAGGGAGTTTTCTTTTAAAGATAAGGCTTCACAGCAGTATGGAAACCTGCCTGATTTTAACTGTATTATCAGCCTCTGGAAAATAAGTACCTTTCACACAGACATCAGAAAATTGTTAAGAGCTTCACAGCTAGCTTTACCTGAGCATCTGTCCATACAAGCACTTGTCCATTTGGGCAGCATGACTTCCAATGTAATTCCTGAATCTGGTTTTAGGCAACGTCTTTTATACTGTTAAAGATCTGTTGTAGGCCCAGGAAGCACAGAGCAGGACCCTGCTTGATTTCAATCCAGAAGAGACATAGCTGGATGTGAATGCTGGGGATGGAGAGTTGATTTCAGACAAAGGAAATATAGGAGAGTTTTACTTGATTTTTGGGGATGGCAGAGGAAGAAGGAAAGGAGAAGCTGAAAGAGGAACAAAACTGGAACCGAGATTAGGATTTGTTGAATAGAGATTGGAATACGGAGGTAGAGTCAGGGAGAAGGCTGTGGGCACTGGAAGTGTGAAAAGAAAGTGTAGGCCATAAAGAGATATGACCGTGGTGAAAGTTGAGTGAAAGGTTAAAATTGCATAGTTCCTATGCAAGGAGGCCCTCATTGAGGAGAATGGATCTTGGCAAAGGCAGAGAAGTGAAAAGCTCAAGGAGTAGACCTATGGGAATCTGATGAGGTTTAACAAGACCAAGTGCAAGGTGCTGCACCTGAGTCAGGGCAAACCGTGATATCAACACAGGCTGGGGGATGAAGGGATTCAGAGCAGCCCTGCTAAGAAGGACTTGGGAGTGCTGGTGGGTGAGAGGCTGGACAAGACCCAGCCATGGGCACTCACAGCCCAGAAAGCCAAACGTGTCCTGGGCTGCATCCAAAGCAGCGTCAGCAGCAGGGCCAGGGAGGGGATTCTGCCCCTCTGCTCTGCTCTGGTGAGGCCACACCTGGAACACTGCATCCAGCTCTGGGGTCCCAGCATGGGAGAGACAGAGACCTGTTAGAGAGAGTCCACAGCCACCAAGATGATTAGAGGGGTGGAGCACCTCTTCTACGAGGAAAAGCTGAGAGAATTTTGTTTGTTCAGCCTGGAAAAGAAAAGTCTTAGGAGTGACCAAATTGCGGCCTTTCAGTACCTGAAGGGAGCCTACAAGAGAGGATGGAGACAAACTTTTTGCAAAGCACATAGTGACAAGACAAGGGGAAATGGCCATCCAACGCAGACCATTCTATTATTGTGATTCTGTGAAAGAATTTGGGCAGAAAATAAGTTCCTCAGGAGGACCAAACATTATCCTGTTCAAAAGCCATGCTCTTCTTCACAGCCTGAAAGAGGATCTTAGAGTTCCTCTATCTCCCCCCATGCTCAGCAGATACTAAATATGGGAGAAAACTAATAGTAGTGTATTACATTGTGTTCATGATGAGTCTGTATTACTTAAAACCCAAGTTGGAACACTTCCAGTGCTGCTCCTGACCCATGTATATGTCACTATGATGCCACATGACAGTTTGTTTTCCGGTATGTCCTGTTTCTTTGTTTTACCTAGGAAAGTGTACCTTAAAGTTTTATGTTTAAGAAAACTTCATTAGGGTTTCAGTTCAGAAAATAGGAAATGCAAGAGTTAAGGTTGCCTGTGAAGCCTTAATTTGTCTCCTTTCTGCATATGTATTATGTTGCAGCCTTTAATTATGTGATCACGTGCTGTTTTTCAGTGGTATGTGATCATATAATTAAAGCGTTTATTATAATACATACTGTATTGTAATAATATAAGGGAGCCAAATTAAGATTTCATTGGAATTCCTAATCCTGGCATTTTCTGACTTCTGAGTAAAAGTCTTTATCACTTTAACACTGTTTTTAATGAGGCAGAGAGGCATGATAAAGTTGTACACTCAAAGGCTAAAACTTTCAAAGTGTTAATCACCTAAACTTCTTGGTACTCAGATTTCAGAAGTCTCTGTGCATCTTTGTCTGTTAGGGCATTAACTGGGATTCAGAGGTGTTCAGGGTGTCTGACATACTATAGCTTACAGTCAAAATATGTGTTTAGGACTGAAAATTTAGGCATCCAAATTGGAAGATTTGATCACTGACTATAAGGAATGTTTCTGAAGTAAGAGTGTATGCTTTATTTAAAAATGATGGCCTTGTGGTTAAGGCACAAGTATTAATCATAGAATTGGCAAAGTGAAAAACCAAGGTTGCAGACTTCCTGTGTTAATAGTGAGTAAGTCACTTACACTGTCCTCATGACAAACCTTTTCTGCTGCTACAAGGGGCCTTAGGCTACTACAGTTTAAAGTTAGGTTAACTAACATATTCTACCATGTGTTAAGTTTAGGTCCAGCTCTGCCGGATAGTGTATTAAAAATATACAGTGCCTTGTCTACACTACAGTTTTATAATGTGGCATTTTGAACAAGTTAGGTAACACATTCAGAAGCGCATTTAACTCCCTGTCTGGACATGCCCTTCGTTACTCCATAACTTGTGATTCTTCATGTACAGAACTCAGATAACAACACTGAAAAATTCTAGAACTAAATCAGTTCTTGTAAAACTTATTAATATAATGGAAGAAACATTATCAGTTAAAAAAATTGCATTAGTGTCTAAGGCTTTTCTTTTTTTTAAAAATTTAATAATTTTTTTTGGTTTTTTTCTGTTACTCTTCTCTCATGTTCCCATCATGACAGGTGCCTGCACATGAATTAGAATGGAACTTTAATCTAATAAACAAAGCTTTTAGCAGTTATGTAACACCAGGATACAGAAACTGAGAGTCATTTATGTGTTAATAATAAACATTGAGGTCTGTGATTGAAACACAATGATTTTTCCAGTGACGGTTGATGAATCTAAAACACTACAGATTTAGACTTTCTTTTTCTTTTTTTTTTTTTCCAGTAAAGACTTTGTTTAATCCAGCTCCAGCCCTTGCTGACCTAGATCCACAGTTTTATACCTATTCTGATATCTTCTGCTGCAATGAAACTGAGGTAATGGTCATATGTCATGTTAAAGAAGCAGTCTTAAGCAGGAAAATTTCAGAAGGATACTCTTCTCAGAAATGCAGCATGGGAAAATTGAAACCATGCTCCTCTTATATAGGACTTTTGGAGGTGACAGGTTTGATTCCTGACCTAGCTAGCATAGAGGAGCATTCTAAAATAACTTTAGCTTGCACTTGAAATTAAAGTAGCTGTTTGCAGCCAGAAAGTTGGGTCCAGCCTTCCTTACAAGTAGATCAGCAAAACACATCCATAAAAGGACACTTGTTAAATGTTATCACAGAGTGGTAAATATTAAAATAGTTCCTTGTCCTTGTTCTGCGGTCCCTTGATATGATTAGCAGGAATGCATTAGCCATAGTGTTCTGACAGTTTTAAACTCTCTTGCCAGGAGGTGATGCACGCTTGCTGCACTTGATTGTAAATAGTAGCTTCATATGCTTCTTCCTGTCAGATCTGTTTTCAGTGAATCTTCTCTGGCCTTCAACTGTATGTTTTTATTTTTTCTTTTTTCACCCCTCCTTTCCCTCTCTTTTCTAATTCAAGTGTTATTTCTCTCAAAGGAAATTGGTTTTGTCACAAGAGACAAATTAACCTCATCTCATAAGACCTTTGTTTAAATTTGCTATTTATTAACATTAGGCATGCTGTGTTCCTTCCCCTCACCCTCTCTTTATATAAACAGGAGTGTGGGAGAAGTAACCTAGTGGGTAGGAACCATGCCTTGATCAGAGTTAAAGTTATGTCTAAGAAACATGATTTCTACAATGAACACAATCCCTTTGGGTGGAGAGGAGGGGGAAGGGCTAAGAGAAAAGTGTGGCCCTGCTTACTTGTAGCATATTTTGTCTGATGCCAATGTCTGTCAGTGTAAATTTTTGAAAACTCAATTACCTTCTTTTGAAATTTCTATTAAACCCCATCACAAACTATACAAGAAGTTCTCAGTCTGTGAGTCTTCTAGCATTTAAGGGTCAGTCTAAGTAACCCAAAAGGACATCTAAATTTTATTCTGGGATGTTTTGTTAATTTTCTGCCGAGTTCGCATACTCCAGAGAATTCGGGAATTAGTAAAATAGCAAGGTGGGAGATGCCATGACACTTCAGGTCTCTGGAAGCCAGAGTTTCCAGGATAACTGGCAGTGATACAATTTGTGGCTCAGACACTGCCCAACAGATATCAGAATTCAATTTTCTTAGTGCTGTCAGAAAGCTCTTATGCCTGGACTATGCCTCTGGATTGGCTAAATGGTGCAATGGCTCGCATTTTGGGCTGAGAACATCCATACTCTCCCACTATTTAGTAAATGTCATTTGTTGTTTGCTTTTTTCATAATGCCACTTGTTAATTTTTTCCCCTGCAAAAACTTATCCCCCATATGCTAGAAAAAAACCTTTGTTTTTCATTACTTGTCTATTCCTGACTTCTCTCTCTTTGTATCACACATGTTAAAGTTTTCCTTTTGTTGTATTTTATTGCTAGGGGACAGTCTTGGAAGAGGCATTCTTTGAGAAGTGTAGCTTGCTGGAGCCAGGGGTATTATTATTACCACCACATGGAGAAAAGAAAATTACTTCTATTTAGAGAACAAGAAATACAGGTGTATAATAGATCCTTGCTCACTCATCTACCTTCTCCTGCAGAGCTGGGGGTACAGTTTGCATTCTTTTCTGCTATTTTCTTTTAAAAAGTAATTACCGTGTGAAGATAGCTAGGGTCACTGTATGCAAGGTCAGGCACAGAAATATGCTCTCTGCTGTTGAGGAGGCTCATCTCTTCTGAACTTATGGAAATGCTAGACATATGGAAGTTCCTGCCAGCTGTATCATGGGAGCATAAATCCAAGTGTAGGACTCCTACAGCATATTCTGAGAACAACAATGGCACATAAATACCTTTGTTTTTAAAAACAACCTTTGCAAACTTTGCAATTAAATCGATTATGTTAGCACAAATGTAATACTCAATTTTGTTTGATTTCATTCTCTCTGTGTGTCTGATTTGTATTGAATTGATTTTCAGGGATGAACTATTACCATTGTTCCTTTCTTTTTGCTAAGAAAAAAAGGAAAAATCAAGCATTTGTTTTTCTTATGTCACAAGTTTAAAAGTAGTTTTTTTAGTAATTGTTGTATGTTCGTATACCATCTGTTTTCTGTTTTCTTTCATGACTTTCTTTAATTTCAGATCTCTGTAATGAATACACTTGAGAAGTTTGATATACAGATAAATGTTTACATACCCAAATAAAGGTTAGCAGTCACATCTCTGTATGGCATTTAAAAGCAACAAGTTAATTCTACAAATCTTAAAGATAATTCTAATTTTTTAAACTTTATCTATTCAACCAACTACATATGCATCTCCATCATCATCTTAAATCAGAAAGCACATAAGACTTTGGTGATCCTGAACATATACTGGGAAAAGATCTTATCCTATTTTTTTTTTTTAATTTCCCTCAGTATTTACTTACAGTCAGAGTTAGAAAAGAGCATTTGGATAAGATGGACTTTTTCTCTAAGCCATTATGGTCATTCTTTTGGATTTTTAGAAATTATTATTCTCTATGGCCAAATTTATTGAATGTCCTGCTTACAACTGACTTCCTGCGATGTTCTGTTCCAGCTCCATTGCCTCTCCTAGTTGGTATTTCTAAGTCTCAAATGTCTTCCTTCTATCCAAAATCCTATTTATGTTCCAGCTTTACCCTTTCTGGAATATTTTTTTTTACTCTGGTATTTTTAGCTACTTCCAGGGGAAAAAAAGTGTATTTCTGCTTCATCTTTACTAAGTCTTTTACATAGTTAATAAATCACCTTGGGTTTGAAGATGAATTCTTTAGAGCTACCTAGTTCAACTGCTTCTGAAACATTCTTTTTAACACAGATGTATGTTCTAAGACACAGATTTTTTTTTTTATGACTTCGTTTGCCTTTCTTAGTAATTTACATTAACTGGTATTTATCACAATTTTATCGTAATGTCCCTCTCTTTCTTGTTCACCAAGAAATACTTTTAAATTATAAAATCCTGTGGTTTGCGGATAATATGTGAACAGTATGTTTGTAACAGAAAATTATGTTGGCTGTCAAACAGAACGCCAGCCATATACTTTGAGATATCTCATAGACTGTGTGAAGTGTTTGTATTATTAAAGATGAGAAAAAGGGGATAGTCCTTGTGATTAGCTGAATTATTACTGAGTCAGAAGTTTCTGTTATTTACGGCTCTAAAGGTCAGGGTCTTGATCTGCAATGCCTTTGTCACAGAATAGAAGTTTAAAGATGTCAGCTATAGTGTCAGCCATGGGATGTTGGCCCTCAAACATGCAAATATCAAATACAACATCAACACTTTATATTCCATTCTTTATTAAATGCCTTAGGATTTAATGAAATCACACGCAATATCTGGTATAACAGCACAGCTTGTTCTTATGGACTTATGTGCTGGAGAGAAGCAAACAAAATTACACTATCAGTGAATTATCTACCATTAGTTTGTCTAGAAGGCTCTTCACAAGCTGTTCTTTTCTCTCTTGCTTGTTGCAATAACAGGGGTTTTTATGTCTGACATTACTTTCTTTTTATGTGGTTCATGAACAAAAGAAGTCAGAACAAATCTTGCAAGGTTATCAGTTCTTTCTTTGCTTAGCCTACAGTTCAGTTTTATCTTTTCCCAGAAAGATCAAACTTGTTGAGACTAGTTTGTTAATTCCCAGATGTAGCACAGCCTAATCCCCGAGGTTTGTGCAGGAATGCGCTAGTTCTCCATTCCCTTAATTCTTCTAATGAAAAATAAATGTATCCATTGTCATCCTGGTGAAAAGTAATTGTTGGTAAAGGTTGTTCTTTTAAGTCATCTATAAATGTTGAAAAAAAGACAACCCTATACAAGACGAACTCTTTGGAATGCTTACCATTTTTTTTCCCCACGTATTTGTGTGATTCCTTGCTGCAGATGGCTCTAGGCATAACCACAATGTCAATACAGTTCATGTGTTGTTTTTCTTTCTTAGTGTGTGCATGCAGTTACATAGCCCTGCAGGTTAGGAACCAAAATATATTGCACATCAGCAATTTCAATTTGATCCTAAATGTTTTGAAGAACAGCTGCTTCTCTGTTCAAAGAATACTGAGGAGCCCTTCAGGAGAAGAAAAACTCCTGAATGGTTACAGCAAAGGATGAAGTTTGACAAGCTATTTTTAATGCAGAATTGGGAACTACTTTCTCCCTAATGTAAAATCGGTATCAGATTTCTGATATAAAGAAGGCCATGCAAAGATTTAATTAAATGCTAGCAGAATACTTTGGAGCTTCAATAGTAGAAAGCAGTACAAGTTAATAGCTAATTTTGTTAAATAAAGCTGTAAGATGTATAAAAATAACACAGAAAAGTAGATACATTCTTACTGTTTCCTTTTAAGTGTTACTGTCTATTAACAGAGGATAGATCATTTTTTGGAATAAATATTTGTTAGTATGTCCAGAATCAAGAGACATTATTGCCTTTTGCAAGATTCAGAGAATATCGAGTTTATAAAACTTTATCTGTAGTCTGAGATGAAGACATTTAAGGCATTGCTTATTAATATAGAGAGATGAATACTAAGGATAATTTTTCTTCGGAAGATATAATTGGTATTTCTAGGGGTCAAAACAAAACCAGGTCCTTTAGAAATAAAATATTTCAGAACATCTCTTGAATTTGCCTTTTGTGTTTTAAGTAATGGAAAGCTACTATTCTGCCATTACATAGAAGTTGCCGGCAATTCACAGTATATTTTATTTCCATCTTTGTTCTAAACCCCATTTTATCAGTTGCTGGAAACTATGAATTTTCCCATATTTAGTCTAAAATGAGAGATGTTACTTTTGGGAGGGGAATGAATAGCTTCAGGCCAATTCATTTCAATCAGTTTTTAATTATTCTAGCACGATAAGTATTTCTGCCTGTATGTATGTAAAAATTTTATCATTTGAAACAACTGGAACTAGTTTGGCTTGTGGCCTGACCTTGCAATTTCTTATACAGTAAATCTGTTGCACTACTTCTTGGGGACTGTTCACATGTGTTAGAATTAATGAGATTGAGTTCTCGTTTTGTCATTCTCAAAAGAAATCTCCTAAGGTACAGGCCAAGTTTGTAGCCAACTGAGTTACTGTGTTTAAATATTTGAAATTAAAAGTATTTTAAATTATTATATGTAATTTTAGATGCATTAGCCTTAAAACTGGGACAATTTCCCTGTTACTATTTATTATTTCTCTTCCAGCAGTACCTGGCAACATTTGCAAAGTTGTTACTGTGCTAGGTGCACAAAACCCAGTCCGAATGATAGACTGCTGCCCAAAGAACTAATACTTCTTGTTATTTCACCAGTTTATATGTGCTGAGGATCAGAGGATTGTGGAAGTTAGGAACAGACCTCTAGATGTACAACTAGTCCAACACTCTGGTGAAGCCTGTCCAGTTTAGGACAGATTGCTCAGGGCTTTGTCCAGTCAAGTTCTGAATCTCCCAAGGTTGGAGACTGCGTGACCTCTGGGCATGTGTTCCACTGCTTCATCACCCTTGTGGTGAAAAAGCTTGTCCTAATATTGGAATTTCCCATGTTCTAGTTTGTGCTTGTTGTCTCTAGCCCTATCCCTGTGCACCTTCAAGAAGACTCTGGCTTCATCCTCTCTATATCCACCTACTAAATTGCCCTAGACAGCAATTAGATTTCCCTTTAGCCAGGAGTTCTTAAGGCTGAACAAGCCTGCTTCTCCCAGCCTTCTCTTGCATGTCCTGGTCTCTGGTCCTCTGACTGTCTTGATGGCCTTCCACTGCAGTGTGCTGTGGTAGGTCAGTGTCTTACTTGTGCCAGAGATCTCAGAACTAGATACGATGCTGCAGATTTGGTCTTGCAAATGCCAAGCAGAGGATCCAGAACATCTCCCTGGAGGTGGCTGCCCCAAATGCACCACAGCTAGAAACAACTGGCAAATGTTCATGTGCTAGGATCATTCTCAGTTTTAGCCAGTGTAAATTACTCTTGCTGTTGAAAGAAGTTAATTGTTTTGGATTGACTTTGTGGGGGTAATGTGGGACTGGGGGTAGTGTTAATTTTAACACAGATCTGCCTTGCAATCCAGTTTGTTTCCAGGCCACACAAATGGCTGTTCTGGCACAAGAGAATGGGCCATGTGGACAGGAGTGGCAGGAAAAAAGCAGGGCCATTTTCTTTTCTGTAGTAGTTCTGGTTTGTGTCATCCTACCATGACTAGACTCCACAGTCTAAACAGAGATGGAGAGTTAACTAAGATTAGTGAGGATTATGGCCAAGAACCTTCATATCAATGAAATAAAAAACTTTAGTTAAATTTTTCTACCACTCTTGTAAACAAAATTATGAAAATAGTTTGTAGATTAGTTATATAATATCCATCATAGGTTTATTCTGACAGCAGCTGTGTGGAATGTCATCTTGCTTTAATAGGTTTAACTGAGTAGTTTTATGAGACTAGCTGCAGAAAAATAAAATTCTTCATTTGCTGCTCTTTTGTACAGTACTATGGCAAATGTCCACATTGGGCATTTAGTATTGTTATTTAATTTTTTCTTTACATAACCATTAGTTATTTCCCTCAATTGTACCACAGTTTGTTTTTTAAATAAGATTCTACTGAAAGGAGGAACTTAAAAACTCACCACAGTATTTAACATCAGTTGACATTTACCGCAATCTCTAATTATTGGCACAGAATCTGTCTGGCTTCTGCTGCTTTTATGGTTCTTCCAGCTCGTTCCAGTGTTTTTTAGTTGTACCATCCTGCTGTAGATGAGTTAGATGATAGTGGTTTGAAGCAGCTGAAGATCTACTTTTATACAGACTGTCTGTTCAAAATAATTTTGTTTATTGGTATAAGCAGTGTAAAGATGAAAAGAAAGATTTCTACAAAACCTTTGGTATATCTGTCCCAAAACAATTCTTTCACTGCTCAAGCAAAAAATCCTGTTGATTTGGGACACAGGAAGCACAAAGAGGAGTACTGTCTTAATGCTAAGCATACAGGATGTGCATTTCATTAGGAAGAATATTATATTTAAATACTTCATTTACCTTGCTCATGAGCTTACAGAAGTATAAGTACCAGGTAAACAAACCAATATTAGATTTACTGTTTCTCTACCAAAACCAAATCCACTTTCATCCTGGAGACTTTGCAACAGAGGTAGAATGTTTGGAATTATTGCCCCTCATAAAGTACACTGAAAATTCAGTTTACCTGTTTCATTCAAGAATTTGTGTTAATGAATTTTTATACTTGTAACACAGTGTACGAGGTGTTCTGAATACAGGAATACACAGTTCCTGCTCCAGAGATCTTAAAACTCATGAAGAGACATGGACTATTTAGACACTTGAATAGAGTGTACATATATATTTTAATATTATATGTCATCAATCTGTAGTTACTCCGAAACCATTATTATTGTATTGGTTCCCTGGAAACCTTGCAAGAAGATACATTCCAAAGGTTTTGTGAGATACTTTTAAAAACAAATTTTCGTACTTGAAAATACTTTTATAACCTTTTAAATACTGAAATATGTTTAACATGCTTAAGTAGTTTATACTGCAAGAGAATTTCGAGCAGCATGGTGACATGCTAAAGAGAAAATTGGATAGATTTAGTTGCCTTCTTATAATTTAAAGCTTACTATATTCTTGTCTGGGATCAGTGTGGTTAAAGAAAGGAATTTTAAATTGCGTGTACATGTTGACCACACCTTGCCCCTGTAGTGCACAAGTTTAACAACAAAGTCCTGCCACACCAGGCTGTGCCTCACAGTGATCAGATCAACAGTGCTTGAAATAATTTGTGCCTTTGTCTAAGTAGGAACTGGAGGACTTGGTCATGTAAGTTTAAAAATTAAAACCGGTAAGTGCTCTGCTAGCGATACTATGAACTCTAGGGAGTGTGTTGGCATAATGTGGCCCTTCAGAGCCCAAGGGTGGCTGCTCTCGCCTGGGTCAGGCTGAAACTCAGGAAATTACAGTGGCGAGCAGTGGGCGCTGACTCACAGCTGGGGGCGGTTTGCTTGTAGATGGCTGTAGTAGTTCCTGTCCCCAGCTGTCTGCCCGCCCTCTCTTTACTACAGGCATGGCCTGTGCTCCATGAAGCACTTGTTTAATCACTACAGTTTACAGTTCATTACATCAAGAACTACACCGAATTCGAGTTTCAGTCATGCAGAGGAAGGTAGTTTGAAATATTTCAGCAGCTGTTTCCCAAGAAGCTGAGCTGCCCATGCAGCAAAGGTCAGGAGAGTAGCTGCTGAATAGGTTCCAAAGAAAGTTTTCCACTGAAAATAAGCCCTACGAGTGTGGAAGTTATGCTCAGCTCTGAGCGGTTATCTGAAAATGCTTCAGACTTCATTCTTCAAGATCCAGTAGCAACCTTATAATGCAAGCTACAGTAGGACTTCCTTTTCTCAGACAAGCAGAATAAAATTTAGTAAAGACAGCAAAATGTAATATGTCTGTTTACTTGCAGCTGGAGGCATACACTATTATGCAGGAGTACTGCCTGGTAGACTGTCTCAGAGAAAAGACAATTTCTCTTCCTTTTTTTCCTGTTTCATTCTTGTTCTCTTCCCTGCCGAAAAGAAGAGAAAAAGCACATGACACTTGACAATACAATGCCATGGAGAAAATGTATGAAGCGGTGAAAATGTTGTTTGATTCTGAAGTCTTCATTGCAGACTTAGGGGAAATTTTGCTCTTAGTTGGGTGCAACTAGAAGAGATTAATTTTAAGACCCAACTGGGAGACTAACTCACCATTAGTTAGAAGAAGAGTTTGTGTTTGTACAGGGCCAGCACAGTTGACAGAGGTGTATGGACATGGCCATAACACAAATATATAATAATCTTTTAATGGGCCTCTGTCCAAAGAAGGCTTCAGATAAATTTGAGGTATTCTCATCCAAAAATAAAAATTAAATTGAACAGAGTGGTCAAAATTGAGCAATTTTTTTTTCCCCTGGAAGAAATTTTCCCTTGTGATGTCCGTCTAGCTCAACACTGAGAATTTTAAAAAGTGTTTAAAAAGTTTCTCACTTGCTGATAAATATCCCTCAAGAATAGTGACCAAGTTGACTTGTAGCATTTTTTCACATTAAACCACAAAATGCTTTTGCCAAGACTGTGTCATTGTGTCCATTTTACAGATGAAAAAACTGAGGCATGGGGGAAAAATGTGATTTTACTAAGGGTTTGCAAGGTAAGTTGTAGAAGCTGGAACAGAACCCATTCCTCCTGTGTCTCTCTGCCTAGGCTGCTCTCTGTTAGTCTGCTGTGCCTGAAGTACACACTGATTTCAAGCAAGGAGCAAGACACAGCTGAATATCAGCGTAGGAAGTGGTTTCATGATCATCCTACAATACACATTTTAAAAAGCTGCTAAATACTGTTTTCAAATGCAACTGTTGTCCAAAAATGAATGCTGTCAGATTATGATTTTCATTTGCGTGGGTTGTTTTCCAGGCAGAAATTTTAACGGGCATCCCAGTTGGCAACCTTGAAGATGCTGAAAAGGTGGGACGCATGCTGTTAGAACGAGGGTGTAAGCTTGTAATTGTTACTCTTGGAGCAGAAGGCTGCATGATGATATCAGGAGACGAACCCATTCCAAAGCACGTTCCTGCTGGGAAGGTCAGGGCTGTGGACACTACGGTACGTTTTTGTGGTTTAACTGTCTTGCTTTGGAAAAGACTGCTTAAGCACTAGGGGAAAGCAGTGAGTAATCAGCCAAATCTTTGGGCACTAGCACAAAGGCTAATTTATGATGTGAAACTGGTATCTTGCTTCCAGTGTCTCATATATTAAATGTCAGTTCACCTGAGTTTTATAGTCTATATTGTAGATGAGCTAGAATTATTATACATACTAAAGGTGTTCTCATGTTCCTCCTTGGCTGAAGTAAGTACCTGTCTCTGACTGTAGTGTGTGATGCCACTGGCCTGAGCTGCAGTCCTGTTTTTTCACCTTTGCCCTGTCATTTAATTCATCTTGTCCAGAACTCAAACACTGTGAGAAAACAGAGATACTACTCACAGTCTGAAACGGAATGTTTGATTCTCCTGACAAAGCATGAATTACTTACCAAGTCTAGCATAAGGTGATTAAAGATAGAATTTTTACAGAATATAGTGGAAACCTCCCCCAAAAGTTCTTGCTGCTTCATGGTGACTGTTTTTTGATGCTAGGTAAGGGATACTTGGTCAGGCGCATTTTAATCCTTGCCATTAGGGTACTTTTTTGCGTCATGCTCGGAACTGAGTGCAGAAGACATACTCTGTGAAACCACAAAATACAATACCCCCAGCAAAAGATAAAAACAGGACAGGCAATAGTTAAGATAGCATTGCTATGAAAACCTTACCACATTGCACATATGGGGCTATTTTGTGTTCCTAGTATTATCTGACATAAATCCAAAATAATTCCAGTGGAGTTACTGAGAGCAGAGCAGGTCGCGTTATATGTACTAACTATACATTTAAATGCCTGTTATAATAACGTCATATTACATATGTTCTGTTACAATAGTTCATTAAAATCCTGGAGATTTTACCATCTGGTACATTCCATATCTGAATTGCATTAATAACAACTAGTTCTTGTAGCATGTTTTGTATCCATGGACCTCATACTGATTCACAAAGAGGAAAGGCAACTGCTTAAAGGATGAGGAAACAGAGGCACAGGGAGCTGAAATTACCTAGGTCAGTAGCATGCAGTAGCAGAGCTAAGAGTAAAGTCACTTCATCTCAGTCAGAAGATCACTCATAGGTTTGGACTATGATATTCTGATACTATGGAAAGCGTTGTTTCATTGTTCAATATAATCTTTTTCTATATAACTCTGAAATAGAGATACTTTGGTTTTATTTTCCTCTGTTGCCCCTTTGTCATTTAGAAATTTGACATTGGGTTAGTGCTGGTTTTGGAACGTTTTAAATTTCTAGTTATGGGAAGGAGACATCACTGTACTCTGTGTAAGGCTCTTGGTAGGGCACTACAGAACCTAAATTGCCTCTGCTTGCTTTTAGCCCAGAAGTAGAAGTGCCAAGGAAGTGAAAGGCAGAGCTCCCAAAGCTGCCCAGAAACAGGATTTATTAGCTTGGGAGCAACACCTCGTGAGCCTGTCAGTACAGCTTCTTGCTCTGAGCTGGTAAATCCACTACTGCTATCAAAGCTTACTGTTAGAGCTTCTTCTCTATCACACAGAAGTGATGTTGAATAAATATGTGTGATCTGCTTCTTCAAAAGAAGAAAATTGCTTCCAGATCAGCTATTGTTTGATATCTTAGAGATAAAGATTTGCTGCTCTTGGAATGAAATGGCAATACTGAAACCACACACTGTGGATGAAAAATGCTTTTTATCTTGCCTAGCAGTTTGGAGTTTCATGTCTGACCTAATGTAATGATCCTCTTTTTTTTTTTTAATTCTTTTTTATTTTAAATAAAAAGAGTTTCTTTTAATTTACTAAATCCTTGCCCTGCCTCCTTGTGGCCAACAGTTTATTGGCTTCCACATAGCAGAGGATTTTCACAGTTAATTTTGTTAATCTACTTAAATACCAGTGGGTTGTTTTCAGTAAAACAGCTGTGCTTGGTTTATTCTTGCAGCCTGAATGAAGAAATATGTGTTGGCCTTCCATTGTAAAAGTCTTACAGTGTTTAGCCTGATTATCACTTTGCCTGAAAGCAAGTGGTTTTAAAGCAACCCTTACAAACACTAAGCAAAATAATGTCATCCTCAACTAACCTGGATTGCTTTATTATTAAAATAAGCACTAAGCATTCTAGTAGGACGTTACTTTCTTCAAGGCATGTCCACAGTAGATCTTTCCCCGGGAGAAGGATCAAGCTGTAGTGGTAAGCCACCTACCCACAGGATATTCAGAGTTGTTCATGTGTATGCTCTTAGCCTGCCATTCAATACTAAAAAAAAAAGTTGCTGCCTTAAACTGCTCTGACTTCAGCATTTTGAGGGACTAGGCACAATCACATCTGGTTATGTGCCTGTATCTGTATTGATACTGTTTAGATCTGCAGTTGGCAAAGTTACTGCCAGACAAAGAGTTAAATGACGTGTGTACCCTGTCACAGAATTTGCAAAAGGCTACAGAGTCCTTATTAAAAACCAGTTTGCCATTTAGAAGATACACATGTAAGATACAAAATTAGCTTCAAAGTCCCCTTTCACTGTAGAATTTTTTCATAGCTGCTACCACTGCCCAGGGTCCTCTCTGCTGCACTGCAACTTCAGTAATGATTCCTGGTAATTTCTGTTAACAACAGCAATTTTAGGAATATTTGAACAACAAAATACTTGGGTAGGTACAGCCACAAAGATGAAGAATTTGAATTCCTTGTCCCAGTTTGTGTGCTCCCCATTCTCCATGTTCACAGGTTCATTAGAGACACTAAGGGTTCATAGGCTGTAGAGTCTGCCTCTTCCTCCCTACCCTTGAGGTGGTTAATCTAAGCATTTATTAGCAGAACACTGGGAAAAGCTGCCTCCATCTCCCACTCTGTGGTGGAACATGAATCTTCAAGATTGAAGATCTGCATTTTTCACCCACACTAAATCAATACTATAAAGAGGGAAAAAAGGCCTGTTGATTCTTTTTTTTAGCTCTAACTATCTTAGTGTGGGCTTTAGTAATGTATGCAATGCTTCTCATGACTGTTAGCAGAACTCTCCATACACAGTCCAAAACATGTAGAGCACGAATAGTCATTCAGAGGGAAGTTTTGCAAGACATGGTGTTGTAAAGCTGAAACATCTGTTTCTCCTGTTATAGCTAAATAGTGCAATAAGCTTTTGTTAAGAAAATTAACTTTCCCTTCATTTTACTAGTTCCTGCTATCTATTTTCTGTATGCAAATTTTGATTAAACAGAAAAATAAGTGAATTACTGAAAAATAATCTTTGAATTTTTTGTATGACTGAAGATCTGATTAAGCCCACTAGATATATCAATTTGTATTTGAAACAGTTGACGTACATGAGACATTTGACACATAATAAAGTACTAATATAGATATACATTATATTCTATTTTCGTTACTTTAAATAGTTGCTTTTAAATTTACTTGACTATATTAAGTTAAATATATGCATTTACTTTATTTTTGGAAGAACCTGTTTCCACTCTAGGTGAAAGTAGTACATGAAGCTATATTAAAATAGCGGTGAAGGATAATTATATAATTCCATTTATATGACACTTCTTCTGTTGGTAGCAGAAGGTTTCGCAAATCATTCACAAATTTGATAAGCATTTAATGGAAAACAATAATATCATATACACACATTTTGCACTTGGGTGTGTGTGAAGCAGTTTGCCTGCTGCTGAAGCAGAGGCATAGCTGAGGTGGAGCACAGCAGCTGCTCACAAACAGCTGTGGGACATGACCGAACACCATCATGTCAGAATTGTACTTGAGGTGAAGTGGATGATCTGTGTGATGAACCACACAATGATCCTGGATTTTGACATCTGCTGCTGCAGTAGCCCCGAACAAGCCATCTTGGCAGAGACATACGTGGTCCGATGAGATAGAAGGCCACAACATCATCCATACTGGAGAATGAAGCTCTGCTCTTTTTGCCCCTTCATCCTCACTGTCCCCCTCTGCTTCTGACAATCATGCAAAGTGTAATTTACAGCACTATTTACACCTATTTACATTTACTAATTATATTCCATTGAAACTGCCAAGGAGAATTTGTCAGAAGAATGTAATTACTCAAAGCTGGAATTCGGCCAGCAGTGAGATTAGTTCCCTTCCATTTTGAAAAAAAGCACTATGGGATAGTATGGAGCTGAGCGCTTCAAATGAGAGCTGGGAACCAAGTCCAGTCCCTGAGGTACTGCCAGAGGCCTGCCTGGGGCTTGGTATCTGCAGGTGGACTTTGCAGAGGCATTCAGGCTGTCTGGAGCTCCAGGTTACTCAGGATCTGGGCTTCAGAGCCATGCCAGGCCTCCTCTGGAAGTGGGGCAGTCTGGTGGTCAGTGGCTATGACAGGCTGGAGTGTGTCTGCTGGCTCTGGGATTTGCTCTGTGGTTGCTCCTTGCAGTTGAAGGTGGGGTGTCCTGTCTAGGGTCCACGATTCAAATCGGAGAGCTGGCACTGTCAGAACCTCTCCTGTGCAACGGCATTAGTGGAAAATGGGGCGCTCTCTAAGTAAGCTGGAGTTGCCCCTCTGTTGGCTCCCCATTTCTAGATTACAGCACTAAGGTCACTTTGGGGAGGAGGTCATCTAGGGTTAGTTTTTGTAACCTCTAGTTTGCTCCATAGCCCAGCTTGGAACAAGATGCTGAAAATATACTTGGACCAGTTAGGGTGACTTTCTAATTTTTCTCTCATCTGGTCTTCTAAATGCATAGTAGAGTTGCTCTATTTAAGCTCTCTTCATCAGTTGACCTCAAGGTTTACACATACCAATGTTGTGTGCAAGAAGTCCTGCATTAGCACACTCACAGGCAGGAAATCATGCATCTGCATGTCTGGCTTAGGCATGGATGCACTTGGGCACACAATATTTAAATGAAAATTTGGAATCACTTTTCACAGTGCTGCCCCTAGGAATCACAGCAAGTCAATGGTCCCCCTTTTAAATGCAATGGAGAACCTAGAATGTTTACCTTCATAGTATGTCTAAGCACAACCATTACATTTACCATGGAATTTCTTATATTACCAGCATTTTCTCTGTCTGGTTGTGCTTTTTGGATACAGAGATTGCACAACCTACTAAGAGAAGCTCACAGGTTGAAATGCCATGCTTGTAAACATAAAACTCATTTAGGAGACAGGATAAAATTCTACATTTAATCTTCTTCGCCTGAAATTTGACATAAGCATATGATTTCTTCTATATAGTCTTTTTCTGTGCAATATTCTCAGAGACATGACACATACTGTCATAATCATAAATGTTACCAGTATTTTTTTGTGTCAATTCTGCAAAAGAAAGGCTCATTGCTACAGTAGGAATTGTCATCAGATGTTTTGTGTTCAAATCCTGTTGTTTCCCTCAGATTTCTTGTTACAATTTATTAGATCTGTCTCTTTTACTAGGAGAGAGTTATGAAGGCTGTCTTTAAACAATAGATTGCTCACTGAGCAGCTTTGTATTGAACTCTGAAATTGTTACACAACCTTTATTTTAATAAAGCCTCATATAAGTGTATAGCTCTATAATTTTAGATATGTCACAGTATTCAGGTCTGTGGAGCAATTGTGGTCTAAAGAAGGCAGTGTGGCTTAGCAATTTGAACAAAGGACTGATTAAGAGTTCCAGGGCTCTGCAAAAGACTTGCTGTAAATCCTTGGAGGAGTTACGTGTCTTCTTTGTATCCCAATTTATCTGTCCATAAATTGGAGCTGCTATTAATGTGTTGCATATAAGCCATGAGAAGTCTGTTAGAGATCAGAACAGAACCTGGGAGGCCTTTTTCCCAGGCTTGTCGTATAACCTCAGGCCAGTTGTGCTTCTTTGGGGGCTTCGCAAACTCATTGAAGTGCTTCTGCTTGAAGTTGAGAGGTCTTGTCTGTAAAAATATAGTTTACACTAAAATTCTCTGACTTAGCTGTATCTTCTGGTTTGGAGGAAGCCTGAGCCAGAGGAGTGAAGTGGACACTGAAATAAAGCCTTAGAATATAAATAAATCCAAAACAGTCCTCCTAATAACAGCAATTCTTTGTCTCCTGACTTTGTGGCCTAACGTCTGAGGCTCAAGGGGATATAAATACAACACTCTGTGCAATGACTAATTACTCAAAATTCTGTGCATCAGCAGAAGTGGGACTTGTGGTTGACTCTAATATTATCAAATGCCTTTGTTATTTAATAATCTTGTAGCCGTGCATTATTTAGCATGCCGTTTGCACAAAGAACAGTGATTTTATTTCGGCTATCTCTCAACAAAGTAAAAATGCAGCTGGTAGTAAATGAAGCATTTGGCAGACAATGTGTCTGATGTACAGTTCTCTAACTTGCTAAGAAAAGAAAAATGTTGAATGTTTAACCTTTTCCTACCCAAGGATGTAGCAAGGAGTAAACCTTTGTGGTTTTCCTTTTTCTCTTTTTCCCTAACCCTAAAATGTAGCCTTCTTCTTTTTGTTTTTGTTTTTGTTTTTCTTTTTCTTTTTCTATTATTTTTCTTTTTCTTTTTTTCTTTTTCTTTTTCTTTCTTTTTCTTTTTCATTTTTCTTTTCCTTTTCCTTTCTTTTTTTTTTTTTCTTTTTTCTTTTTCTGATCTTCCCTTTCATTTTCAAGGAAAGAGAAGTTACTACCAGGCAAACATCTTACTTATCAGTGGAGTTTATTCACACACACTAACACAGAGTAATTATGCTCAGAGCTCCCATTAACATCCCACAAACCAACAGCATAATAGCTTCCTTTCTTTAACATGCAACCCAAATAGGTTAATAAATAAGTTTAGTTCCAGTCATAGCCCACTTTCTGACTTAGCCTTCTGCATTCCCTCTTACAAATATGGAATCCATTGAATTTTGGAACAGAAAAACCATGAGGAATAAGTTAATCTGCCAGGCACTCCAATCAGCGATCTGCACTGTAAGTCTAAATAAAGCTGCATCTATTATGTTCTGAAGTTCAGCTGAACTGTGAAAGGGCACATGACTGAAATCACTGCATGTGAGTTGACTCACAGTTAAGTCTAGATGGGACTTGCTTGGTTCCTCATGAGTTTCAGCTTCTGATTCAGGCCTTCTAAAGACACTTCAGTTTGTTAAGGCTTAGTCATTGGCCTTAAGGCTATACAGGTATCCAGTGACAAGAGGGATTTCGAGAGTGGCATCTCTCTGCATTGGCAGTCAACTGAGAAAATGTGGAGCAAGCTGGATGCATCCTCTTTCCTCTTGGAGAGCAGAAAGCTATATTATCCCCCTTGTACAAATTGGAAAAGTGGAACAAAAATGTTAGCTGGGTGCACTGAAGCACAAGCTAAAAATGTTCTGCTCCAAGTTATATAGGGAGGTGGAGTGATGCAGCCAAAAATGAAGCACAGGCATATACTGTCCCGTGCTGCTCTCTTAACTTCTAGACAACATTGTCATGGAAGGAAACACTGTTTATCTGCCTAGTAACTGTCTATTTTAATCTGTAAGAACAAACAATGTAAACAAAATGAGCAAACAGAAGCAGGCTTGTACAGAACAATTTGCAGCCTTGTTTTCCAGTGGAAGATTCCATGGACCACCCAGGCTTTGCTCTAGTCCTTTTCTCAACCACGGAGCATCTAATTAAATCCCTTTCCATTCCTGACTCTAAGTGGAAGAAAGCCTACAGTCCTGTACAGTTTCTTTCCAGATGGAAATGCATAATTTAACAGAGATACAGCTGACAGGGAGAAGTGGGCCCAAAGCAGTATTAGCATTTGCCACAAATTGCATTAAATTACAAGGGGTACTTAATGAAGACGTATTATAAAAAGAAGATTAAAGCCAATATTTAGTTTTTAAGCCCCTTCTAAGATTGTAGAGTGCCAAGCAAAAAAAACTCATAGTGAAACTACTTTAGTGATACCAAGAGTTTGGTTTAGCTACACATGATCAGTAACAAGTCACGGCATTGTGTCCCATTGTGTCCTACAGCTTTATTCCATATACATGTATACATACATAAAAAGTTGCTAAGCACCTTACATTATTTACTACTCGGGTACTTAAAACCTGAGGAAAGTACTATTCAGACTGCTTGTTTTGTAGATAGGGAACAAAACATGCAGACACTGGCTTGTCAGAGGCAAGTGAACCTGTTTCCCTTCTTGAACCATGACTTGTTCTCTATGCTTCTCTTCAAAAAAAAAATAGGACTGGAGGAAAATTTTTGTCAGGCTATCAGCTGTCTCATTTTTAGAACTGGACATCATTGTAAATGTCCACATAAAGGAAAAAGTACATAGCAGTGCAGAGTTGCTTTGCTCCTTGATGCTCCTTGAAGAGGCTTTAGGGAGTTTATGGAAATACGCTGTGAGGACAGGTGCTTTGGCTCCACTACTGGCATACTGAGAAATATTCAAGTTTGGAAATTAGCCCAGTTGATTATTATTCTGGACATAGAAAGGTAGGGTTGCTGGCAGCATATAGGTAGCAACTCAAATGTTTTGTCTGTGGGCCAGAACATGTGAATGATACCACGTCCAACATCTGCACCTGAGAATACATTCTGATGACGTCTAGAGAGGCTGAGTTCAGAAATATCTTTGTGCCATCTCACTTCTGGGATGCTTTAGTAAATAAAACAATGGTATAATTTATGCAGGTTGAGAGCAGAGTAGGAAATTACTTCTATTGCTTCTCTTGGGCTATGTCGTGCAACACAAATCAAAATCATTGCAGCAAAACATGCTCCATCCCTTTTTTGATTTTCTCTCTTCCTCTTGACTTTATGATGAGTCCAGCTCAGGGTCTCCTCCAAGAGGATGCTCAGTCCTGGTATGTAGCTCACCCTGTGTTGGAGCAGATCCTGGGCTGCCAGTGCATGCACACGAGGCATGCCAATTGTAATGGTAGATAGCACTTTGGGATATCTGAGTTGCAGAAAGGATGAAGACGAAGGAAGACCAACTGTGTGCAGCCATCCTTTCTAATGAAATTCCTGCAGTTAAAAATAGCTATTGGAAGCTGGCGCTTCTGGCACATCCAGAGCGTCACCTTCCCAAGTATCTTTTTCTGGCCTGAGCTGTAGGAAGTTGCAAATGCAATCCGCTGTGTAATAGTGCAGCATATTCTTGGCCAAACTCCTCATCATTTTTTTCTTCTTCATGGTTAGCTAACAAATGTCATATGCCTCCCTTTCTTCTTTAAAACTATTCTCTGCAGAACCAGGTACCATCCAGGCTGCTGTGGAACATAACTTACTCTTCTCAGTTTCTTCACATCAGTTCTGGCTGTGGTGAGAGAGAAGGCAAACCTGGCTCTGGAGCCCCTTGTCTGCCTAGTTGCCCAGAAATGCCAATTGTAGTAATGATGATATTGAACAACATCAGATTTCATTATTTCCCCCAACAGAGTTTTCAATGCCAAGTAATTTTGGTCACTACAGAAACCAGAAAGGTTTGAGTTGGATTGGTGATATTGCATAATTAGGTTTTCAAAAGAACAAGAACAGAGAAATGAGAATAGTGAGGAAATCAGGCTTCTTGCTTTTGCAAATTCTAACCACAGAAAATGCCAGAAGTTGTATTTCTCATCAAGAATAAAGGAGTTAATCTTTAGTAGCCTGTCCCATGGACAGGATACATTTTACAACTTTCATTAGAGAAATGGAAGGAAGCTAAAACTCTAAGTTTTCATGGTTGATAGCAGTGACCTATAGGAACATCTTTAATAGCAAGTTTACAGTTGAGAGTACTGATTTTGCCACTTTTCTCAGGGTTTTCTTCTGTGTCTGTGTATTTAAAGGTAGACATACAGTCATAAAACCAGCTATGGAACAAATAATTTGTAGAAAAGCAAATTCCTGAATTCTGGCAGCAAAGTTTGTCAGCTGCCCAAATGTCTGTAAGGAGTATTTTTAAAATTCATTTCAAAGCACAAATAGACACAGAAGTACAGGAAAAAGGTGAGGAAATTTCTCTGGAAGCTCGTGCCTCATTGCTGGTATCTGTGATTTTGTTACTGAAATCATTAAGCAGGCAGTGTGTTGCTTGGAAAGATCCATTTTACAGGGAGTCTCACAGAGAATGTCTTTTGTGTCAGAAGCAGTGCCTTGGTGGTCACCTACTGCTGAAGACTGTGAGTGACGTGTGGGAGCCCTGTTTTCTGCATTCCTGCCCCACAGGTTAAGGACAAGAGAATGAGTGGGTAGCAGAGAACAATACTGTTGAGCAGAGCAGCAGTTCTGGCTTGTAAGTCACATCTAACTGAAATTCAAGAGAGGAGATACAGCTTGAGTAGTCATCGAAACGATTACACAAACTAAGTTGGAAAAAGAATGCAGGGAGCTGGCAAGGGGACAAAGCTGGGGAGAGCTCAGACAAAAAACCTCCTGAAGATTGGTGGGGTTTTTTTCCCTTCCAGGATGTGTAGTTTATGGGTAGGCAGAAGCAGTGGCCAGCCAACAAAGGCTAGATGCTGTGGTTTTGAAAGAGGCACTCGAGCATATGGAGCTTTCGTGCAAAAAAAAGAATGTTTTTTTGATCAGTTCCAGGCGAGATGGCAGTTGTGTCATTCTGAGTGCTTCTCCTCAGATTAGATGGGATCACTAAGAGTCCTTTAGCATTTTCAGTCGGAGAGAAAAAAGCACATGTGGCTAGTGAAATTGCCCAGCACAGAGATTTCCTTCTTCTTAGTTAACTGTTAGATTATGGGGTCCTGAAGCCATGTCAGCCTCATATGTGATACTGGGTGACATAGTTAGTGACAATTTGGCCAGTTCTCTCCTGGTTGGGGAGGGAAACCCACTGCCAGAATTTCCAGTGTGCTATCAAAATACCGTGAGGTATTTTGGGCAGAGCTTTGACTGTAGTTTCATTTCATCATTAGATGATATTTGTGAATTAACACATAAGCATGAGCTTTGTTGGGACAAAAGCACAATTTGGCACAAGTGTGACATGAATAATGAAAGGAGTGAAGTACTGCTCAAGGAAATGAGATAAGTGAAGCTTTTGCTTAGAGTAGGAGAGTAGCTGCATGTTGTTGAGGCTTGATAAACCAGTTTGAGAAGTACAAATCAACCTTCTGAGGAGCTGCTATATTTACCATCAGGCTTCACCATGACTCTTGATTCTGTGCAAGTTCAAATTTTGGAAAAGGTAGATACAGCTCCTATAGCATGTTAACTGAAAGTCCATGTTCTGTCTATTAGCGGTGGTGTCTGCATGCTTCCCTGTTGTTGACACATCGTGGTTTATATGCTGTACTTTGCAAGGGTGCCACTGGAGAGTTTTGTGTTCAGATGAAGTGTAATGAGAATTTTCCAGTACTGAATTTTGTATGTCATACATTTTTTATTTGCACTGCAGGGGAAAAAAAAGACTGTGGAGGGTTTCTTCTGCTGTTTCTATGTGAGGTATGAACTTCCAGATCAAATGAGACAAAAGCTCAAGTGTAGAACCAGGGAAGAAGCAGGTAATGAAGGCAAAAGCAAACTCAAACAGAAAATTTATACATACAGAAGTGTATCCCAGATTGAAAAATTCCATGCCAAAATAACTATTGCCATGGTAGCATAGGAATCAGAGTAGTGGTGAATTGTTTGTTGACAGGAATCTCACAGGTTCAGCAACATGGATCCATTGTTTTTAGAATGGTATATGGAGTTCCTGGTTCAGTGCTCTTACTCCGTTGTGTAAGAAAGAAATTCGTCACCTCTCATTAATGTTATCTGGAGTTGAAAGGAGTTTATATGAGCATCATCACACTGAATTGTTTTGATGATTCAGAAAACGGAGTGCTCCCTGTGGGTGAATACTTTATTGGCTTTCTGGGGTTAGACTAACAGTCTACTACACAGAATAACATCATTCCCCAGTGCTGAGCAGCGTACTGGAATATTATTATCCAGGAGAATGAAGTTCTCCTGTGATCTTTCCCAGACCTCTTCAGTATGCACTAAAAGAAAGCGTTCACCTCACAGACACCTTGCAGTATTTTTCTTGTAAATAGTGAGATGGGAGCTCCTCTGTTCCCATCTTGATTGAGAGTCCAGCAGAGCTGTGGAGGTCCACTTACTTAGTTTGCATATCTCAGTTTTAGGGTTCCCAAGCTGTGCCTCACTTTCAAAGGATGGGTAGCTCATGTGACTCCTGTTAGCCCATGAAAGATCTGGAGCTTCGGATTCAGCCCACAGATGTCTCAAAGTGGGTGTTCTTAACATCCTTGATCTTAAGTTGGGTTAATTTCCCATCATGTGAAATGAGAGCACTATTACCTGCCTTCAAAGAAGATGCTGTATATGGGTTTTGAAGTGTAAAGCAGATACTTTCATCTGTGCTTTTTAGATGACATACAAATTAAAAATTGCAGAGTTGTGAATGTTGTATGTTTTATTTCCAACATTCACCACAAACCAAACATTTCAGGGGAATTCATGCATCTGTAATGCTTGTCACTGATCTTTTTAGAAACAGTGCATAACCTAATGTAGTAGGATGTTTCACAAAGGAAAGAAATTGCATGCAGGAGGCCTTGTATTGAGATTAATCTCTCAGGAATGCAGGGGGTTAACGGTCAGGCTGATTAATCACTGTTAATGACCCATCAGGAAATCTGTCAGGAAGTGGGTAAAAATTCCTGATGGCTGATGTGAAGCATTGTGTGGTATGCTTTGGTTTTGATGTTTCCCAACTGATAGTCTACACTGGATGTAGTTTAGTTACCTCTAAGTTCCCAGGACATGTGAAGGACCAGATGATATGATGGCCTTGTTCAGCTTGAGTAAGTCAGCAAGGAACTTTCCCCATTCATGGCTTTGCAAGTACATCGCAACATAAATGCAAGAAAGTCAGGGATTGCTCCTTCCCACAGCTTCCCAGAACAGAGTCTGGTAAAGATACGGAAAGGAAGCGTGATCATTCCCTCAGTCCTCCAGACAGAGCCCACAGGGTACGGGGGGAAGAGTGGAACAGGCAGCTTTCCCTTTGTGAACAAGGAGCCAGAGTATTAAGACTTGGATACACAACTGAGTTAATGAATTGCCTGGTGTTGACTGAGGGTGAGGTTCCACAGCTGGCTCAAGCTGATCCAAGATCATGCTGAAAGGAGTGTTTCTAACCTCTTTCTCCTTTGCTGTGAACTAGCTATCATGTGGTAATACAGCAACTTGCTGATCTGCGTGGAAACTATTGTTTCTTGGTCAGTGTTGGCTGGCCCAGTCATCAGAAGGATCAGAGAACTGATCTGCCTCACTGCTTGGCCACACAAGTGCTAAATCTGATGTAGGGGAGGGCGTGGGAACATGAGACAAGGATAAAAACATGAGTGGGGACTGAGCCTTTCAGCAGTAGCATAACCATGTATTGGCTTAAGCCTATTATGAAACTGCAGTCTGAATCACTGGAATTAAGAGTGCACTGTCAACCTACAGGGAATGCAAATTAAAATGTGTTAGCTTACACCTCCTGCTGTTGTTAAACACTGGCTGAGCCTAGCCATTCTGCATGTGGCTGGGAGGAAGGAGCTATAGTGGGGCAGCATCCTAACAGGTCCCCATGACTTGGCCTGGAGTGTGCAAAGCGCATCAGACAGCATCGGGAGTATGTGGAGAAGGCAGAGAGGAAGAAGAAAGGAACAGACAAGCACCACTACCATGATTCTCTCTATATTTTCCTTTGGCTTAAGTTAACATGTACTTTGTCTTTGTGACAAGACTGCAGAAACACTCAGTTACCAGAGGACAGACTGAGCACAATAATAGAGTCGGGGATCCAAACCCTAAACCTCTGGAGTATAGTGTGCTTTTCCTAGTTCTTTTCCTTTATTTTCAACCCAAGTAGCTTTGCAGTGCTGTCTAGTCAGTACCAAAAGCCTAACTTAGACCTTGCAAGGCAAGTCCTGCTATTTGATTCAACTTCATTTGGTTCTTATTGCAAAATTTGGTAGTTCCTAGTTAAGGACTTCTTATCATTTTGTTCTGGCTCAAAATTCCATGCAAAGATACAGGAATAACTGTGTTAGTGGAAAATCCCTTTATAATTTTCAAACATATTATATTTTAGATGTTTGTAACAAAAGGTCTTCTCCTTTAAGCACAGCCATGCAGAGCCACACCAGTATCTGCAGGGTGCCCTACAAAAACAGCAATGCTTCCACACAGGATCAGCAACCCCAGACACTGTGGGACTAGTCACCCTTGTTAGGCCTTGATCTTAAGAAATAGTTTGAAGATAGTTTGAGGAGTCTTCCCCCTGAGGAGGAAGGAGCAGCAGAGACGTGTGGTGAACTGACCACAATCCCCATTCCCTGTCACCCTGTGCTGCTGTGTGGGGAGGAGGTAGAGAAATTGGAAGTGAAATTAAGCTTGGGAAGAATAAAGGGTGGGAGGAAGGTGTTTTAAGGTTTGCTTTTACTTCTCATTTTCCTACTCAGATCTGATTGGTAATAAGTTAATTTCCCCAAGTCAAGTCTGTTTTGCCTGTGATGGTGATTGCTACCTGCCCTTATTCCAATCCACAAGCCTTTTGGTTTTTTTTCTCTCCCTTGTTCAGCTGAACAGGGGAGTGACAGAGTGGCTTTGGTGGGCACCTGGTGTCCATCCAGGGTCACCTCACCACACACTGTCACCAAAGGATATTTTACTCCCTTAGCATTTCAGCTGAAATTAGTCCTTAGCTGAGACACAGACCCTAATGGCACAAGACTATCTGAATATATCCGAAGGCTGTAAATGTTTCTCCAGTTCCACTAGTAACCTTTCATCAAAGCACAGCCCAGGGATTCTTGTAGGGAGACATAGGCTTTTCCCACTTGTGAGCAATGGATAGTGAGTGCCTTTGCTGACAGCTATTTTTGTGTCACATAGGGCTAATTTGCAGTTCGGGTACAGAGTAGGCAGAGGTACAGCAAGGAATGTTGAGCAGATGTGACAGAGCGATAACATCCTTAGCATAATCCAGTATCACACAGTTGTGGAGTGCTATAAATACAACTGGAATTCTCCAAGGCCCAATTCCTTCAACAGAGTTGGGCATCTCTGCATTGCCATGGATGTAGACTGCACTAAATCAGTGTAATCCTCAGGCTTCGTTCATTTGTGCACTTCTGTGAATGCTCCTTGGAGACTATAAGCATCATTGCAAGCAGTGTTATTGGTTCTACATCATAAGACAGTTTTTGACAGCTTTTGGATTGATATTTTAGTTTATTCACTAAATGAAGAATTTATCATTACAGGCAAAACATTTCTCTTGTACTGCTATACAACATCCTTTTCAGGTGTTTCTTTGGGCCTTGGTAACATGCTCTTACAATGTATTTAATGGAATTAATCCATGTTAATAGCCAGACTGCACAAGGACTGTGAATTCTTAAAAATAACCTGAGGAAAGTTTTCTGAGGTTCAGTAACAATGTCAGGTTTCAGGAGCCGGAGCCCTCTCATGTTCTTCTGTGGTTGCTGTTGCTCTTGCCCAGGAGGACAGACTGGGAGGGTGAAGGCTGAGCAAAAGATTGCCCTAGAACAAGGTGGTGCAGCTGCTGCCGCTCTGTGAACTGTAGCTTTTGGCCTCCAAATTTTTTTGGTGAGCAAGTTATCTTACTGCATAAGTGAAATGCTTCCTAACAGTCTGTGCATGATGGATTGAAAAAGGCTTTACAAGCTGGAAAGGCTGTTGAACAATATAGTTTCCACTTACAAAGCACTTTCCTTAAAAAGCTTCCCAGGGCAGCATTGTATAAAAATAGTTATCTAAAGTTGTGAACCAGCTTCTGACAAATCAGGACTAACAAAAGCTAAGGTATAAATAGAAGTGTTTTCATGGGTTTTCTCTTCTCTAGAGGCACAGAATCTCGGTCAGTGCTGGATTGTAAGAAACAAAAATGCCCTTTTCCAGACACACAGGAAAACAAGGACCTTACAGACTAGTGGCACAGAATATAAATAGGTTTTCAAAACTGCTTCAAAACCATAAAAGTTAGTCAAAAGCATGACATTTGTATTTTAAGAACGAGTCACACCATATCAGACAATTTTTAAATCCAATTCTTTATTTTATTTCAAACAAACTAGCATCTCCTGCTTTACAGAAAGGTTAATACGTTATACTTTCATAATTATGGAATGAATTGTCTCCAGGCACTCAAGGATATGAGGATTATCTCAAAGTCTGCAGTGTATTAGAATTCCCGGAAGACAAATGCTGAAGAATGTAAAATATTACATACTCTGTATTTATATTTTGTCAATGGGCACTCTCAATGCACCTTACTGGTCATTTTCAAATTCTTTTTTTTGTGAAGTAGGTTAGAATTATTTTTCTTAGAGCAAGTTTTGAAACAGCTAAATGTAAATCTGCTATTTGCTATTCCAGTGTTTGTGTAATCTTGATTTTACTCTGAGCCTGTTCCTTTTAGTGCTCCGTGCCAACCTCTTCTGAATCTACCAAACCCAATGTAGTTTAATCCACAATACCAAAGAAGGAAGGTCTGTTTCTATAAGCCAAAAATAGTCCTTACTGCAGTTAACCTTGGAGCTGAATCAGTTCTGCTGTTGCTCTTTTAGTCGTGTTTGACCAGTCACGTCTGCACAGACCAGAAGCAAGGCTGAGCAGGGTATCTACATAATCAATCTCATGCATGATGCTGTTCTCAGTGCAGCACCTCCTGTATTGAAAACACCTCCCTCACAAAACGTTCACTTACCAATGACTAAATTTATGATATCCTTTGGGTCTGTAATAGCTAGGCTTTGCAGATACTGACTGCTTCAGTCCATGCATGGGAAGTGAGGATTTCAGCAAAAGTTTACTGGCATCAAATCCTTCTGTATATTCTCCAATCATCCTATAATCTTTTCCCTTGCAAAAAAATGCTAGGGGCCCTGTTTCCATTCTGGATGGGAGTCTGCTGTTCTCTCCCTTTTCTGCTTTCAGAGCCATTTGTCATTGTTCAGCCGCTCTAAAAGGGAGATCTCCAGCCATCTCACAGCCTCAGAGCCTCACCCACGAGCAGGGAGCCACAGTAACATCAGGGAGAGCTTACACTGCATCTCACTGGCATACAGACTAAGACCTGGGTGGCATGTGGTTAGTCTTTTTTGTTCCAATAGCCAACAGTGCAGCAATTATTAAAAAAAAAGTCAGAAAGACAGTATTCTGCTCCATGCTGCTGCCAGGTAATAGTTTATGCTATTTGACACCAGATATTCTGAGTATTACTCATTAAAATATTTGGCTACTTCCATTTCCCAGTGATCACTGTAAAAAATGTTCTTCCTGCTAGAGCTACAGCAGAACAGATCTGCATGCTGAAATCCTACTCTTGCTATAACAACAGCACCAAAATAGCTTTAATAATTAATCATGCACTGATTAGATTACGAACTCTGAGATGGGATGAAGATTTTTGTATTATGCATCAGACAAAAGACACTGGCAATGCTTAACTAGCAGTCACCTGCGCCTGCTCCACCTGCCATTGTGGGAACACTCCGGAAACCAGAAGGGAGACAAAGGCCCAACAGAAATTGATAAAAACCTTCACCTGCCCCTGGTATGTTCAGGAATACAGAACTGTTGAAACAGGTGCTGCTACAGCTGCACGCAGGGGCACGGCTTCGCTTATTAACTTGTCATTTGCCAGGCCATGCTCTCCATTGTATCCTGATGGAAGAGAGCATTCAAACTCCAGGCCAAGCAAGAGTTAAGCAGGGAGTTTTCTGGCTGGAACACCAATGCAAACAGCCACTGTGGCAGGGCTGGGGAAGGACAGGCAAGGACAGGCTAGGCCCGGGGTAGGGCCCCTATCCTGTGCTCAGCCCTGTTAGGGTCCCTTGCAGTGTCCACGCTGCTCTGCCCTGTCAGCTGCTTGCAACATTAGAAACAAATTTCTGTGGAAGTGGCATTGTTTTGCTGGAATGATATTACCTGCAGCTGATTTCAGGGCAAGTAAGAGTTTAAGACTGACAAACAGTAGTAGATAAAATTGGAAAATTACTTCCTAGTCTTAACTTCCATTAGAAATTTTGCTGAGTCGTTTTAACTAATTTTTTCCAGGCCCTATGCTCTTGTCCCATGACTCTGGGGGCCTATTTATGACAACTACAGAGGCAAAATCCCTCAGGGGAGATAGTCCACATGCTGAATCTGGAATGAAATAGGATAATACTACTGTGTCTAGTTTAATGCCTTCACTGGTATAAAAGTATGATTTAAAAAAAGGGACCTTAGGACCAGTTTTATGGTACCAACAAGAATTGGTATCAGTCTGGCCTTAGAAATCAAGCCAGTTTTAGGGGAGGAGGGGGAAAGAAAGACTGAAATGAACAAATCAAGTTAAAAACGACCATCAGTCAAGTCAAATTTTGCCATTTGTTGGGGACACTTCATAGCACTGAACATGGCTAAACAGTTACTGTTAAAAAGCACTTGGGAGGCAAACAGCTGTCATTCCCTGCTGACCAGAGTACAACCAGCAGTATCTGGGCAAGAGGGTCAGAGCAAGCTGGGGTGTGGCTGGTGCCCATGAGGGACAGACGTACTCCCTGCCTCCCGAGGGCTCCCACGGGGCAGGCAGGGCATAGCCTGGGAGTGATGGGTAGCTCAAGCCATGGCTGCCAGAGCTCCAAGTGAATGCCACTGTCCTCACTCTTCATGGTGAAACTCAGCACAGGTGGCAAAGCTTGCCCCAGGTATAGGAGTGGTTTATGTGATAGACACAATCATAGTTTTTAATGACAGTGGGACCTTTTTAATAAACAACAGCTAAGTTCTGGAAGCGACAAAACGTATCACTCTGCAAGTAGGAATTTACGGACGCCACAAGCCACATGGCTTATTTTTTTCCCCTTTTCTCTGCCCTTTCTACCACTGACCTTTATGAAAAACAGAAGTTAAATAAGAGAAAAATAGCTTTAATGAAACATCCAGGTTGAGAAATCAAAATTGGACACTCCAACAACAGGAAGTTTCAAAAGCAGTGTTTATAACAGCATCTTGCTGAACTGTGGCATGCTTGCTTTTCTTTAAGTTTTAAGCCATATTATAATGTGCACCTTGACTCAGCAGCTGGGCACAAGGATAGTATTGTGGCATTAGTTTAACTTTGCAGAATTTCCTAGGCATAGAAACGTGAATTGAACTCAACCCCTGAACAATTTCCTGACCCCTGCAATCAGTGCTACAACTTGTGTCTTTCCGGTAAAGGCATCTGAATTGTTTCCCTGTGCAAATACACTTAAGCTTGTTTGTTATTTTATTCTAGGGTGCTGGAGACAGTTTTGTGGGAGCACTGGCCTTCTACCTGGCTTACTATCCGAAGCTATCCATGGAGGAAATGATCAGGAAATCTAACTGTGTCGCATCAGTGAGTGTCCAGGCAGCAGGGACACAATCTTCATATCCTTACAGGAAGGACTTGCCTCAGGACCTTTTCTAATTGATTGTCTAGCTCGCTGTACTGATTTTATCTCATACCAGACAGCATTATTCTCCTCACTGCACTGAGGTTCTCCTCTGCTGATTGGAAAGGCCAGGAGAGGCTCTTTGCTTCTTATTTCAGGAATCCTGTGTGTTCCTGTTCTACAGCAGTAAGATGGGGTGGGGGTGGTGGGTCTTTCAAACACAGCACAGCAGGTCTCTCTGGCCCCACACAGCCCTGGGCTTGTGGCCGTCCCACACAGTGCACTCTGCTGAGCTACACGAAGTTTACAGCAAAACATCTGGAGGGCACTGGGCTCCTGGCAGTATTTTTACTTGATTTTATCAGAACTTCTGATGTGAAATGGCAGCACATGAAGCAGAGCATTAGCTTTGAGTCTGCAACTTCGGTGCTCAAACACCAGGGCCAGTGTTTTGGCTCACAACAAAGCCCTGTATATCGAGCCTGGGCCCGCCTGTGCCCACGTGCCTCAGGTGTGGCACTGCGCTCTGTGCTTCCCCACTGGGGAGGGTCCCTCCAACTGCAAATAGGACAGGACTGCTACAGAGGTAGACTCTGAAAAATATTTCTAGCCATATTGTTCTAAATACAGGCAAGCTAATTAAGGAAAAAACTTACAAAAACATCAGACAACTACCTTGTCTGTTTTCTTTATGTTCGACAAAAACCCAGGAGTGAAAAATACATCCTACTAACCTGGCTGAAAATAATATAGCCCTTTTAACCATGGTAATAGCTTATCCAAAAACTCATCTAGGTTCCCATTGCTTCTTTCCTCAGAAGGAGCTGGTGCAACATTACCCCTCCAAGTAATGACACCAGCTCGTGGTCACTACTGTCGCATCTGTGGCTGGTAGGTTAGAAAAACTTGCAATCCTGCCGCTGAATTCCTGCTGTGGAAAATGTTAATTTTTATTGCTTTATAAAACAATAGTTCCTTTGAAGATTACAGCCTCTTTCACAATAGAAAACACAGACAATGGGATTTGCTATTTAATTTTTTTAATTGAGCACTGTAAAAATAACCCAAAAGATAAATAAATGTTACTGTGATGATCTATGTCCAGACATTAAAAATTTTCTCTCTCTACATTGTTTTATTCACAATGGCCTTCAAATCACAGGAGACGGTGATCCCAGTTCATTTCCTCTCTTTTCAGCCCATGTTGCCGGATTTCTGAATCAGTGTTCACCCCGTCCTCCCCCCAGACCATCCTCTCCTCATGTATAAATCAAGTCCAGTCATTGTTCACACAGAGCGGATTTTTCTCTTCTCTGTGAAGAGGACACGTTGTTTTGCTACAGAGGAAAAAAGAAAAGAGAAAAAAGAATCCGTTAAGAAGCCTGAAGTGTTAAAATTCTATTCAACCAGCCCACGTTCCTTTTCTCCTGGCTGCCTTCACTGCTTAAATGAGTGTGGAGCAACTGACTGGCACAGCACTGTTGTTAACCAACTCTTGAAGGAATTTAGTGGTGCTTTCGCTTTACCACATGCAATTTTTAGTTCCTAAGATGTCCACTTTACCTCTGTGAGAATAAGTATCAGGATGCAAGTGACTGAAAACACTCGACAGCTGCTCTGTGTGACTATTCTGAGTAACAGCTGCTTGATGTAGGGACAAAAATAGGTTCTTTCTGCTTTCTACTACTCTTCAACTCCAGAGCCCAAACAACTATAGATGATGAGCTGGATCTAGTCGGCCTCACAGGCTGACTGAGAAGTTAACCAACTGTCCTGTGGATCTCTCAACAAGGCACAAACTGGCCCTGACCACAATGCCTGATGCAGGTGTTTGCAAAGTCACTACAGGTTAAGCATAGTCAATACATTAATAAAAACCAAAAATTACAAAAGAAATCAAAGCAAAGCTTTACAATGCCGTTTGAAAATCAACACTGTTTGGTTGAATTGCATTATATGAATTCCATTGAAAGCTACGCAAGAGCAATCCACACAACAACAAAATCTCTTCTTCCACATAAAAGTTTCGTTTTAAGAAATAACGCAGATAGTACGGGTTCTGTTGCTGCAGTTGGGAGGTAGTGAAACTTGGGCAATCCTGCCACTACTTCACTAAAAAGCTTCATTCTGCAGACATCCCAGGTTTCTGAGAAGTACAAAACATAAGGTGAAAACGCATGCCAAGTGAAAATGCTTCCTAACATATTCCTGATGTGAGTTGTTATCTAGACTCAAATTTACTTCCCTTCACACATGCAACACTTTCTCACATCAACTTCTCACTTGTGTTCTACTACAGGCTACAAAGATCAGAGCTTTCTTCAGCTACCTACTACATGTTCTGTCTGAGTTCTTTTCTTTCTTCATTTCCCTACAAGTTGCAAAGCTTCTGGAGGATCACGCTGCACAATGTTTCAATGCAGTAATTTATTTTTCTTATTCAAGAAAATAATCCTAGAGATCTCAGATTCCCCTTCTGTGTGGAATTCAAAAGGAAAGCCACAACCTCTGTCACCTTTGATGACAGCGTATTGCTTCTCTGGTGGTTTCTCTTACCTCTCAAAGCTTCTGTACTGTTAGCTCTGAGAATGAAAAGGTAGTCCTCTAACAGGAACATAAAATTTTAAGAAAAAAAAAGCTTAAATCACATAACTACTGGCCATGCATTATCTACTTAGAGCTGCTTAATAAATTTCTTACATTCTATAACTTTAAAAAAACCTTTTTTGCATTAGCTCCACCATGTTATTTCTAACATGGTTTGGTTTAAATTCTAAGTTTACCCAAATTAAACTTCTTAACATTAAATTCAGCTTTTTAATGTTAACTACAGTAACTTGAACCCTTAGTCACCTTTCAAAAAGCTGGGTGAGCAAAAGGCAGTTGGGCAAGTGCTATAACCTGTCCAACAAATCAGATTCTTAAACTGAGAATATCTGCAAGGACCACGGGAACATAAAAGAATCCACTGTCATCTGGAGAGTGATATCATTTGTGGAACAGGAAGAATTTGTGCCTATTTCTTTAGAAGAAAAAGTCAGTTTTGTAAGAGATGGTTAAAATTTCTGGTCTAGAGCTCCCATGGCAGTTTAACAGAACACTTCTGTTGATGCATACTTTGTGCCTGCTTGTTGGAGGTAGCACAGTCTAGCAAACCACACAAAGAAACAGAATGAAAGAACTCCTGTGTCACTTGACTTCGCCAGTGACATGTGGCATGGCTGTCATCAAAGTCTCTGATGTGTCAGGCAAGTCATTACTTTGTTTCACTGCCACAATCTGTAAAATGAGGGTAACATTTACTTCCCACAGGAATGTCATGAAGAACAGCAACTGTACAGTCATTTGAGTATGAAACATGTTATGACATATTCCGCTTAGATGGGAAAAATCCTGTTGCATTCAAATCTTTTCCCCACAGTCAGAGAAGCTTATACAAAGCACGCTGACTTCTTCCCCAAGCTCTTACCAATGGGATCGTATCTCAGTAAGACCAGTTTTTCCTGCAGTCGGAGTCTCCTGATGTTGAAACAGTAGCCTGTCTCCGCAGCGCTTTTCATCCTCACCAGAATGTATCTAAAGTCACAAGGGATGTCTCTGTGTCAGTGCACAGGCACTCAGCATGGGCTCACATCTGCCAGGGCACTGGCCAATGGACAAGCTTTCAGCATATACAGTTTGGCACAATCACATAACACGCTTCACTTCAGCTTCAGTGATGGGAGTATCAAAGCTATGTATGCTTAACTTTTAACACAGACAAACACTAAATCATAAGCTCCAGCATCAAGCTTAGGTAAATAATTCCTCAACAGGATACAAGCCTAGAGAGAAGTAGCTCCTCCAGAAAACAGTGAGGTGGGAGGAATAAAAACAAGAAAGAAAAAAAGAAATTAGGAAAATCAGCATACGATTGAGTCACTATGGCTTAAAAGCTAATGGCAAGAGAGGAAGGATGATGGTCGTTAAAGACGTTCAGGCTGTAGATAACACTGTATCACACACTATCACTTCCTCATGTAGAGAGGAAGCTAAGCAGATAGGCTGGCACAAAGGCATGCAAAAGGAGAAGCAGAACCCCTTGGCACCATCCATCCTGCTAGAGATACAGAGCTTGATGTTAACCCAGCCACGGGAACCCCCTTCCCCACTGGAGGGCTCTCGGTTTGCGGGGCAGGCTGGCAGCAACTGCGGTGTCCGGGGAGCAGGAGACTGAGGAAGCTGCTTCAAGCCCCCAGTCTGGAAGTATGCCAAGACCCAAGCAACTTACCAGACAGAGGGCATCTTCTGAAGTTTCAAAAGAAACGTAAAACCCTTTAACCAGTCTGTAAATTACGTCTTTCTCTTCCATTTCAATGAAGAGATGGATACATATCTGCATGTGGGCATTCAGTTCACTTTCCATTTTCCTGTATCTTCCTGTTTCTAACATAAAATGGTCTGTCAAAATTAACCTGTTCTTCCTCACTTGTGCAGCTCTAACCAGTGTACTTCCTTAAGCTCTTCCTTTTCAGCTTTGCAATCTACTACTGAGTTCAAAATAACGAGAAAGACACTGGATTAATGCAGACAAGCATATTCTTGGGATTATCCCTGGTTGTTCGCCTCTCCTGTACACTACTGCAGGTGTGCTGTGAAGCACCAGTAACCACAAAGACTCCTTTCCCTATACCTCACTCACTTCCTCAAAGCCTCTGTGCAATTTCCCCTTTCTGGGGGAATCAGTGGTATCAGTGCGACCAGGCCTTGAAATTCTCGTGCACCAGACATTTGAGGCCAAGCACATTCCGAACAATAAACCTTGTTCAAAAAAATGACTCCCCTGTGAAAAAATGTAACAAGGAGCAGAGGCAGGAAACAACATTGGAAAGCTGCAGGGCACAGCAAGAAAACCCCAGGGGAGTGGAGAAAGAGAAATAATCTAAGAAAGTATTCCTGAAGTGCACATGGGACTGTAAAAGAGCAGAGAAAAATATCGGGATAAAAAATAAAATAAAATAGAACAAAATAAAAATAAAATACAAGGGAGTGTGTGGTAGAAATCCCTACATTAACATTAGTAACACCATTTTTAAAAAGCTACTTTTTCACCTTGCAGAAACCTCTTGCTTTGCTGTGTTTATTTTTATGAACAGGTAACTGTAGAACAATGAGATGTCAAACTGCTCTCTGTCAGGCACATACTTGGGAAGCGCTTTCTTATTTTAAAAGCCTGACAATTGTGCAGAAATTCTGTAACAGAAGAATCTGCTCAAATGTGGCAAGTGGTTGGTACTGGCTCTACTGGAGGCAGATTCTTAAAAAAACCAAAATACAGAAAATGTACCAAAGGCCATAGATCCCGAGCCTGTGGGGTACCAAATATAATACATTCACACAGAATGCAACTTCTGGGAATGGGAAGACAGGAACGTGTTCACATAAATGTACCAGTTTAGCCTCCTGGATTTGTCTAGCTAATTTTCTTACAAACAGCATTTTGGATCCAAGTCAGTTTCTCCACATGATCTTGTCTCCTTGTGCCCACACTGTATAAGTACTGGTGTGCTCAAAGTACATATTCCTTCCTTTCCAACCCTTAACACACCATCAGCTTTCTTTACAGGTCAGAGGACTGTGACTAATTTTCTTCCAGAGCCCACTAACATCTCTGCTGAGCTGGACTACAGAGCAAACTAAGATGCCCAGAGCACTGACTGCACCCCGTCCTCTCCTCACATATAAACAGAGGAATGTGCTAAACCGAGGAAGTGTTCTGCACTCTGGCTATGGGAAAGCTTCACAGCACCTGCCCAAAGTCTATGCCACAGACAACAAAGACCGATGCTGTACCTCAGTTTACTCTCCTCAGCTAAAAAGGTACGACAGGTGAACAACAGGGAGAGTATGTGGATAATTTACAGCCTATAATCACAGAGCACAGAGGTGTGCTTCCTCGTGTGCAGGGCGCTTTGGAGATTACAGCTCAGCTCAATGCGACAGCCCATAGGAAAAAACCTGCCTTTGCTGCAAGTTCAGAACCCATGGGGGAGTTTCCCACCATTCTGTACTTACCTGTGAGAAGACACGCATACAGAATAGGTGAGAGGAGGCAGCTAGACTCAAGGACTGCAATGCTCTCGGGTATATTTAAGAAATCTAGAGAAGCTTAACATTTTGCAAAGATACAACATACCAGTAATCAAAAACTGGTGAGGAAAACAACACTTACTTAGATTTGCTCTTGGCCACTGGGTTTTTTTTGCAGCATGAAGAAGAGAAAAACAAAGAAACAGTTACCATTTTATCTTGTTTCCTTTTTTGCAACATATAAAGATTGTTTTCCACTGCCTGACTTTGCTAAAGCCCCAGAGAGATAATGCGAAGAGTTATTGCCACAATAAAGCACCACTCATTCTTCCATGTGCTGTCAGTTCCCTGCTCTTTCTGCCATCATATCACCTTTATAAGTGTCTGTGCAAATGCAGTGCCCAGCATGACAGGCTGCACTTGCTGCAGCCTCCAGATGTTCTCAGTGAGTTTTCAGCTTCAGTGCTCAGTATGAATTCCCTGGGTGAATGCGAAATTAAGACAGGTGTGAGCAACACTGCTGGTGGAAACTGCAGTCCCAGTCTCCCCGACTTGTTTCCACCCACTCCTGCTTCGGCTCCTGCTATGGTGCCAACACAAGGGTTTGCATGGCCATATGTGTAGAGCAGCGAGCCCTTCTCAGCCGAGCCCGACCTACCCGCGAGGCTGGTTTTGGGTTCGCTGATCTAACCCACAGCATAGCATGAAACAGGCTGAATTATTTTTCTGTCAGCTCACTGAATTTAAAGTAATCATAAATCTGCAGCACAAATGCAAAACCCCACTAAAATTAATTTAAAAAAAAAAAAAGCTCATCTACATTGTGTCTGTGCAAGTCTTGTTTAGGTCACCCCGAGCTTCCTCCGGGGCACGCCGGGAGGCCTCGCGGCCGAAGGAGGGGAAGGGCCGGGAAGGGCCGGGAAGGTCGCGCCGCCGGCGCGCGCGCCCGGCCGCCCCACAGCCACCCCCGCGTTCGCCGCC
>VZTE01004276.1:265889-299436 GCA_013397775.1 Eulacestoma nigropectus
CCGCCGGCGCTGCCGTGACCGAGCCCGTCCCGTGCCCGTGCGAGCGGCCGTGCTAGCGCCAGGGAGCCGGGCCTGCGGAATCGGGGATGCCGTTCTGGCGGCCAGGAGGGCCAGTGGTAGCCTGGGCTGCATCCAGCACAACCTCTGGCCAGCAGGTCGAGGGAGGTGGTCCTGGTCCTCTGCTCAGCCCTCGTGAGGCCACATGGGGAGTGCTGTGTCCAGTTCTGGGCTCCTCACTACATGAGACGTGGAGCTGTTGGACAGTATCCAGTGGAGGGTAACGAAGGGACTGGAGCATCTCTCTTACACGGAAAGGCTGCGGGAGCTGGGCCTGTTTAATCTAAAGAAGAGAAAACTGAGAGGGCATCTCACTAGTGCATATAGATATCTCAAAGGCGGGTGCCAAGAGGGTGGTGCCCAGCGACAGGACAAGCTGCAGTGGCCATAAACTAAAACACAAGAAGTTCCACCTCAACATGAAGAAGAATTTCTAATCATCAAGGGTGCCAGAGCACTGGAATAGTCTGGCCAGGGATGTTGTGTCATCTCCCTCTCTGGAGACATTTAAAGCCCACCTGAACGTGTTCCTGACTGATCTGCTCTAGGTGACCCTGCCTTGGCAGGGGGGTTGGACTAAATGATCTCCACAGGTCCCTTCCAACCCTAAAAATTCTGTGATTCTGTGATCTCCCCATGCAGGCCTATCCAGGCACGTGCTGGCAGCCTGTCCACGTGTTTGGCAGTGGCTCACAGCAGCAGGGCCAGTGCAGAGGGGAACATGCCTGGCCGTGATGGCCCCCCAGCCTGTTCCCCCTGGCTGGCAGCACATCTGGGTTCTGCCCCACTGCATGGAATCATACAGCGGTTTAGGTTGGAAGAGACCTTAAAGATCATCTCATCCCAACTCCCTGCTGTGGGCAGGGACACTTCCCACTAGACCAGGTTGCTCAGAGCCCCAACCAGCCTGCACATGGCTGGGTCACATTAAGCTTCTCATCAACCAACACCCCCAAGTCCTTCTCCTCAGGGCTGCTCTCAATCTGCTCTCTCATCCTTCAGCACATTTTAGGCTTTGGAATAGGTTGCCCAGGGAGATGATGGAGTCACTATCCCTGGAGGTGTTAAAGAGGTGTCTGGATCTGGTGCAGGGAGGTGATTTACTGATTTAGGGGTCACAGTGATAGTGCTGGGTTGATGGGCTAGATAATCTTAAAGGTCTCTTCCAACCCTGCTGATGCTATGATCTGCTAACCTCTGCCTGCTTTTCTTTTCTATAAAAAAGGGGGTGCTGTTATGGTGTCAAAGTCCCCCTAAGTCATTTGGCAACTAAACCTATCAGTGTTCATGAGATACTGTACAAAAGCCATGGGCAAGAAGGCTCAAGACAGGCACCAAGGCAAGTCTTCATATTCCTGTGACCCCTTAAATAATGAACTGTAATATATTATCTTCTAAAAAATTCACAGAAGGTCTGTGGCTTACTCTGCTTCCATCAGTTAGGTAAACTGTTATTGATGGAATTCAAAGCCTTGAATATTTAGCAATTACTAAGGCAATAAAAATGTCAGCTTGACATATTTAGATGAAAAACAAGACTTAAAATGTATAATAGCATGCAGTTAATTTTATACTCTGTGGCATGAAAACAAATGGCTGACCCAATAAAACACTGGCACAAAATGACATCTCCAGGAAAGCATTGCTGCTTGTGTCAAGTGTTTACTTGAGATGTTGTTCCTTGATTCAACTGAATTATTTCCAAATACTTCCTCTTAATTATACAACATATCAGTCTTTACTATGTGGCCTTCAGAAGTATAAATCTAGTAGTTACATAATCTGCCCATGAATATCAGAGTGAGAACTTGAAAACATTCAAGATGATAAAATGTGAGTGCTGTAAGACTCCTTCTCTTTGATCTGCGTTATTGCCTCAGTCAGAGCACAGACTGAAAAGGAATAGGATTGCCAGCCTCCTGACTTCACTGCCAGGAATATAAATCAACATTAAAGATGATTTCTAAATGAAATAGCAAATTAAACATTTGTAGAAACATATCATCAGATAGAGGTTACTGCCTCTTTTTAAACCTCTTGCCTGTTGGCAAAAAGAAAACTGTTCCAGTGACATTTTCTCTGCTCTGCTGTGACAAGGGCTGCATAAATATAGACACTGTGGATTAGAATAGACTTCAACAGTCTTCAACTTTCTTTTTAGCAGCCTCTTCTGTAGACAGTTTTCAATAGCTATGAGTAAAACCCAGGGAGTCTGAAACTGGTATGTGTGGCAAGGTGTTGACAGTGTTGCATGCCCCTGATGGCAACGGTCATTGCTGACCTTGAGGAAAAGTTGTTCTGGCTGGAGGAAAGCAGAGTGAGTGAGAGTTTCTGACCCTGGCACCGATTCAGATTTAGCATGTGGGCTAGGATAAGTCATGTTCTTTGAGATCTTCGATGGCATGTGCAGTGCAAATGCAGCTTTTTCCTTCAACTTTGCCTAAAGAAAGCAAGGAGTGTGATGAACTGTAATGCCAGCCTGGATAATTCTGGTACTTGCTTAAAGAGAAGTCACTCATGACTCCAGCAGAGAAGTTGCTGGTGCCAAACTGATCAATGTCACTCAGAATCAAACATAGGGTGGGTTTTTATCTCACTAGAAAAACAACAATTTGTCATGGTATAATCTAACTGATTCCTTTTTATGCTTTATATTCTAGGCTGAGCCCTCTTTCACCTCCAGGAAGTGAGGAGATGGCTGCTCCCTGCCAAGAAAGTGCAGCCAGGTTTCTGGCACACGCTGAGCAGGCAAAGGGCTGGTGTCTGAGGTTGGCGAGGGTGATGCTTCTTCAAGTGCACGCGGCGCCTCCAGTCAGTCATCGCTTGAAAAAGTCACAGAAGGGGAGAGGGGGGCAGCAGATGAAATGTTTGCAAGGTAAATATCCTCTTGGCACTAGATTTTCTCTGTGAGTTACTGTAATTAACGAATACAAAATCCAATGCTGGAAACAAGAGAATAACACTGAAGCCTGGGAAAAGCTCCATGTGTCCTTCCTGATTTCCCACAAAAAACAGGCAAACAGCTAACTAAGCCAAAAAAATGCAGACAGATTGGTGGACATAGCTTTTAAACAGCCAGGCTAGTTTCTCCTCCCTTCTTGCTTTGCCTTTCTCAGCGTGTTACCACTTAGCAGTGTTCTGCTGTCCGCAGTGTTAAACAAACACTCATGGGCACTATTGTGCAAATCACTCATCCCAGATAACAGATGGATTTTTACATTCTTTCTGCATATCTGGATCCATTATCCCAATAGAGCCCAGAAGAAGGTGGGCATTAGCTTAATGCAGTTCTGAAAGAGGAACTGTTCAGGGCAGGAGAGCGGGAATTACGGAAAGAGCCATCTGAAGTGCTAAATCAGTTTGAGCTAGAGACTAAATCCATTTCAGCTGCTGGTCTGTTTGAAGTGAGCTGATAATGGCCTTTAGCCTAGTTCTTAGGTGTGTCCATGGCACAGTATCAATTTATTTGCTGGTAATCTTGCTAGAAAAGGTGGAAAAGCAATGGGCTTGGATGGTTCCCTTCTTACCTCCAGAACTTAGTCCCCCTAGATCAGATGTGGGACACTCTGGTGGGGTTAGGGCACAGCTCTGTTTTCAGAGATTTACCTGTACCCTGCTTATTCCTTTCAGAGCATTGGTCTCTGGATGTGTTCTGGAGCTCCTTTCCCCAGCACCGACGTCATTCATATGTAAGGGGGGAAGAACAAAGCCAGCGCTTGCCTGTTTCTTGTGTGATTTTTCAATACCCATTTCCCAATCCCGGCATCCAAAGTAACAACATCCTTTCAAACCGCCCCCTCTTGAAATGCCACAGTAGTCAAACAGCTGCAAATCAAAACACCTTGTAAACAAGTGACTGAAATCCCGTGGGATGCCCGAGGGCTTGGGCACGTCTCAGAGTGATTATAGTTCCTGCTATACAAATTGGAGTCCATGTAGCACAGTTTGTGCCAGCTCCGAGCTCTTGCTTTTTATTTTTAGCCCTGTTTGTCGAGGGGTTCTCATAATAAAAAGAATGACGTTCGGTATCAGTGACACACAGATAAAATTAGATAGTAGCCGGAAGTGATCCTACAACTAATCCTCCCCATTTTTTCCACAAGCTTTGGGATCCTGTGGGCCTCAAGGACAGCTTTTCTCTGTATGAATTTCGCTGCCCGTCAGCAGGCAGCTGAAAAATTGGGCTTGCATAGGACTTGTGTGCAAAAGAAATGAATGTCATTGTCAGTGCTTATGCCAACAGCTGGCACCATTCTGGGACCCCAAAGACAACAGCATCTAGATGCGTACAGCTGATCAGAGGTTGTTTTTAGCAAGCCTTGAAACCTTCTGCCCTTTTTGGGGCAACAAAACAATGTTTTTGCCTTCCATGCATGGAGTTTTGTACACAGAGCAGCTTAAGTCATCAGGGCTCAGTCCTGGAAGTGATTAGTCCCCCAGACATAAGACACCCACACTGATGCTGAAGATATTATTCCTTTCTTTGGAAGAAGTTGCCTAGGGGAAAGACAAGATAGGAGGTGCATTAGTATATAGTAGACCTTCTCTCAGGAGAGCAGCATCAGTTCTCATTTGTTTTGGCACTTTTTTTTCCCCTTCTAAATTTTGGATTGCTTTCATTTTTACTACACTGTAAAATAAGAAACTACAAGAGGTTAACTGGTCAGCAGATGTTCTCTATTGCTTAGAAACAGTGAATTCAATCAAGCAGTGTACCTAGTGTACCTTCAAAGGAAGGTGCAATTGTTTGCTGTGTAACACAAAGGACTTAGCTGTGGTATTAAGGAAAAGAAAGAGTGTATCAAAATTAAAGCTGTGAACCTGCAAGACCCGATACTTTTAAGCAGGGTAGGTAAAGGCAAAGGGAGAGGATAGTTATGTAATGTGAACATGTTGTGACACAGATAGGGAATGAATTTTTTTCCTCCTGTAGCTTGTTGGAGGAGAATGGATCAAGTGCCTGGACTTGGTTCATTTTATGTCAGAAATCTACTCTGGAATGAATTGGTTTATCACTCGCATTGCTCTTTGGCAAGGGATATCTTTAGCTTTAAGCCTGAGTGATCAGCTGCAAGGGAAAAGAAAACAGGTGGTTCAAGTGTACAAGTGGATCTAGAGAACCAGAAGAAGGATATAGCTTTCTGCATCCCTGGCCTCCCTAAAGACTTTCTCACTTGAAGGAAGGTCACTGGGTTCAAAGCTGTTTCTCAAGTGCAGCTATGTAGCATTGCCTTGATGTTATGCAGTATTATAAACAAGTTATTATTTCATTCAGTGTTTTGGGAAATGATGGGACTGGAACAATACACCCACAGCAGTTCCCTCCCTTATCCCAGAAGACACTTTAGTGAGTTACTTATGAGCTGTACCTCACTAACTGATGTCTGTCTGTCTATCTGTCTGTCTATGTCTGGTAATAGTGTGTCTCTGAGGAATTTTGAGTAGGAATATTGGTGGATTTTATGAAGGGCAGAGAGCTGGGAAGGAGGAGAGGGACATAAATCTGCAGTGTCTTGTGGTTTGAATGATGTTTGATGTATGAACATTGGGCTGAGAAGGCCCCAGGGCTTCATGGCTGCAAGCACTGAATGCATCATCGCTCCTTTTTCCACGCATTTGTGCTTCTGAAGCCAGTCACTCGTTCACACCTGATGGGATAGCAGAAAAACAGAGTTAAGCAGGGCAGTGTTCCATTCATTTCTGTCTGCTTAGCTCAGGTTCATGCTAGACCTGGGATGAATACTTAAAACATAGGAATCATCATAAAGGAACAAGTACTAGAAATGAGGTTCAGCAGGAATGTATGTAGAAATCTGTTTGAAGTCTTAGGCTCTTGCATAACTCTCTCTGTCTAGTTCCCTAAACCCTTTTATTCTGCTGTAGCCTCCCTAGACCCATTTTCCTTAAAAACATACAAGCAGTTTGAAAGCCCTAATGACGCACAATGCGTGTTCTTTGACCTTTGCACAATCCCTGCAGAGACTGTCTTTCCTCTTTCCATTTCATAAGCACTGACCATCTGGCCTTGCCCCATCATCCCCAAATATAAAGAAATAGTCTCCCTCCTATAGAGGGGAGGCAGTCCACTAGGTTAAGAAGATAAAGACTGTAACAATATTCATAGGTGGCCTGTTGCAAGGGTTTTGTTGATCAGTAAAGATATGTGTACACTTCAGTCACCTTTTAGCCCATGTTATATTCTTCAGTGATGTCAAACTACTAGAGTAAATAATGTAAATGTAGCTCAAGCTATCTTTCTGGAAATATTCCTTGTCTGAAAAAGAACAAGCTATTTCTCCACATCTTATATAGACCAAGATATTCTTGAACTGCCCACAAAACAAAGCTAGACTGAATCACGTTTTCCCCATAAGTTATCCTAAAACAAAGGAATCAGAAAAACTGTTTACTTTCCTTTTTCCCCCAGCTCTCACAACATGGACTATAATCTCACCATTACAGGAAAAACTGCTGTTCCCAACTGTGTAGATCAGTGAGAGACTAGATGTCGCTCTCTAAATGTAACTGATCCCATAACTCTAGCCCAGATCTTCAAAGGTTGCCTTGCTATCTCGTCTAACCTCAGTATGTGTCCAAGGGGCATAGTTACCTAAAAATCAGACATGTAGATATGATGAAGACATGGCCCATAGCATCTGACCTTAGATAAATTCCTGTCCAAATATTCTGCCTGGTCACATGACCCAGTCCATACTGGGATAGGACTGGTGGACTGATATTCCCAGCCCTGCCCTGCATTAGCTTCTGATGACCTAGTTCTGGATAACTGAAGATCTCAACTCTTCCTCAGCACAAAAATACTCTTGCATCATTTTGAAATCCTGTTGCTGCCATTGAAGAGTTCACACAAACCAGTACTGTCTATAGTGACCTTGTGCTTGCATGTAAAATGGTGGTCAGGGCATTTCATGCTAGCAGTAAACCAGAAGAATTTACTGGGATGGGATTAAATTTGTTTTCAAAGTGTCTGCAGAGCCAAATCAATTCCAAGAGTTTTCTGAGCTGCTGAACAACCAGAGGCAATCTGCACTTCTCTGCTGCCAGTTGCAGCCTTTTACCTCTTCTAGGCAGGAGCTGTCTTCTACTCTGTATTTGTACAATTGCCAGTGTTGTGGGGTGGCGCCTCATTGAACCCTCTGCATCAATAGGATGGCCTTGGTGAGCCTCGACTTGCAGGACAGCCAGCAGGACACCCCTCCAGCTGCCCTCCTGCCTGCAATACCTGTGAGTGAAATACAGGCAAATGCACTTGAGTTAGACGTACATCTGACGCCAACTGCATCTGGCAACCACTCTGGCACTGCAGAGGACTGCCCCAGGATTTCTAGTTATTTTTAATTCAGCATCAGATTGGACCCAGTTGCTCCTGGTTAGAGATCTTTTTGCAATAACAAACTAAGATTACATGAAGAGCTTAAAAAAGAATTTCACCCCTCCAGGGCTAAATTACTTCCACTTATATACAACTGTCATATCTTTAAAGGGCAAACTCAGAAAGCTAACACTGAAAAATGTAACTCTACAACTGAGATTATCTGCTTGCCTTCTCTAGGCAATCATGTCTCATAACAAGAAGGTCTTTCATAGCAAAACCCAAAATTCAAGCTAAGTAGATGGAAGATTTATGTACAGACTAGGAAACAACAGCTTAGGAGGAGGTGTATTTGATTGCTGGAGCCAGTTACAAAGACAAACCTCAAACACCATACGACTGCTTTTCCATAGCATCTCACTCACGTCTGGTAAAACCACTCCATGCTCACCCAGACTTTGCAAACTACTGCTCACCAGCTGAGAAAGGCATGGTGACGTGCATGTTATGGAAGCATCTGACACTGGCAAACAGTTCACTTCTGTATCTAGCTCAGCATCCATTCCAGACATTTTATAACTGAGTATTTTTCATGAAGTAATAATTGGAAAGTGGGAATAATGAAACCCCTCTGTACCAAGCTACCTGTCCCACAGGAGGTCTCCTGCTGTTCAGCTCACATTTAGGGAATTTAATTAGGAGCCGAGTTACACAGGAACATGAAGAGGCAACACCTTCCCTACACTTTCTGTGAATATTCTCACTCTTATGATGAGAGAGCAGTCATGCTTTACATAGTGGCTACATTCAGCCCTGATTATATACCTGGATTAATAACTGAAGCACTTAACCCCAGGGGCAAATGGATTACCCTGAAGAATGCAGAAATTATGGAGAGGGGAGCTCAATATGTCAAATGTCCAGAAGTGCAAGTGCTCATAGCCCTTTGTTCAAAAATTTTCCCTTGAAGAGCATTTAAGTCTCTTCAGAATTATTGTCAGTTTTCCTCTCAACCCCTTTTCAATAATGGCATGGAGAAAAGTGGAAGAGGAGAAAGGAAAGATGAGGAAAAGAGTAAACAATTTTCACTGGGTTGGGGGTTTTGTTACATTAAAAAAAATCAATTAATTTACATGGAAAAGTCTGCAGATTTCAGACTTTCATCCAGAAAAGGACAATTTCCATATTTTTTTCTAGTTCTGCCTATAGAAAATATCCCCTGTAGTGTTTTGGTGATTTCTTTTTTATTCTTTTCATGTGAGGTCAGAACCCAGCACCGCATTGTCTTCAGAGAGCAGCACACTGAGACCAGTGACTAACTGGTACCTTGACAGAGTCCCAGCCCATTCTTCAGCCACAATTGTATCTTGCATCTCCAGTTGCTGTAAATGCTTGAGTGTAAACTTAGAAACTTAGGGGGCATTTGTGTCTCCCTACTACATTGATTCATGTGCAGCTATACCCCTCCCAATGAAATCCCAAGATTTAGAGACTGAATCGCTTTAGGCCTCATGGGTTCATTCAGTCAGATGCAATTTATCATTTAACCCTTTCAGGAAATCTACCAGTTGCCAATCTTGGCTTCATTTTCTCATTCTTAGAACTGCTGAGCAGAAAGGTCAAATAGTGTGAAATACAACAAAGAGCAAAGGCTGTTTGCTTGATTTTGACTTTTTTCTCAAGAAAGGGAGCAACTTGCAATTGGCAGTGTGGTCCAGGATGCTCAGGGTGCGTAACCTTCTATAACTCTGCTGCAGTCTCTGGTTAAAAGGGAGGATGGAGTAGCTGCCTGCTCTGCTGTGTTCACTGACATTGCTTCCTGTGAGGTTGTCTCTGTTCCAGAAGGAGCCTGTAACTCACTGACTGATCAACAGAAATTAGGCTGGAGTGGCTGGGATTCTCCAGAAAAAGTTAATAGTTTTCCAGTATGACTGTGGCTATCCAGAAATCCAGGACAGTGGGACAGCACACACATAGAGACCATTTGTACCCAGGACTCCAGCCCCTTTGGAAACATGTGATTGCCCCATATGCATGGCTCAGCGTTTTCACTGAGGAAATGCTGCACCTCCCCAGCCTCTGACTCTTCCACATGACATGACAGCCATTCCCAGTCACAAGGAATGAAACTGTCCTGGCAATTGGTTGGTACCAGCAGTTGAACTGTTTTGAAAATCTAGCCTAAAACTCCCAAAACAAAGCTGAAACCACCAAGGCCTGGATCTTCAGCTGCATGGCTTTCTGCTGAGCTCACTGGCATCCTTGAGAGGTTTCCCACTGATTTCAATGAGTTCCGTGGAGGAAGTTTTAGCTACAACAAAGCATAAAGAAGTTGGGCTGAGGTCTTAACCTGATATCATCCAACCTTAGATATCTGAAGTCCCATCCACTGCTGTAATCAACTAGGGTAATGTGCCACTTCAGAGAGAAGGTGAAATCCTATCCTTCCATTAGCAGTAGGCTGGCATGAGAACTGAGGTTTAGGTCTTCCAGTTAAGGGCCTTACATCAGGCAGTCCTTCTGTGTGGTCTCATGCGGTTTATTTTCTGTGTCCCTCTTGGCATCTCAGAGCTAAGGACACTTACACTTCCTGTTTGTACCTCTTGGCAGCTCTGAGATAAGGACAGTTTTATCTTCTCATGTGTAAAAAAGTTGGTGGTCTTTGCAAAGGAGAGAAGTGATTATGCTTCAGCAAAGCAAACCCCCTGTCAAAGGAATGCATACAGATGGACTTCTGTCTCTTCACCCTCTCTTCTCTTCCAGTACAACCACATTACCACACTACCAGCTGACTTGAGCATCCTAACCATTGTTCATTCATATTTATTTCAGCTCCAAGCAGTGTTTAGTCTAGAGGCTAAGAGCTCTCTGCAAGATGGGCTTCAAGTAGATACACAAAGAAAGGCAGCTGAGCAGTGGGCCTGTTTCCCTTCTAGCAGCTTTTGTTATGATTTTAGATGTGAAATCCACTGACAGGGTGGAGACTGAACTGACATGCTGAACTGCCTTATTCACTGATTTGAAAATCTTCTCTCTTAAAAGGAGTCAGACCAAACCCTTATGACATTATCCCATGATCCAAAGAGTGACTTCACATTTGGTCACAAGAAGAGCAGCATTTTTACTTTTTTTTTAGCTACATGAAACTGGGAACGTTTCAGGCAGTGACTTTATTCAACGAATGATACACAGTCATCACTGAAGGAACTTTCCATCTCTGTGAATTACCAGATCAAGCAGCCTTTTCTAATCCTTGTTCTAGCCTTTAAAGTCAGGACACTTTAAATTTTTTTTAATACTCTGTGAAAAACTATTTTTGAAGCCATTATTGCAGTAGCTGCCAAATACAAGGAGGCAAGTACCTGCCCCCATTTGTCTAAGAGAATAAGTGAGTGGGATCACACAGGAACAGACTGAATCTCCCAAATGAGGCTCCTGAAGCATTGTGCAATCACTAGTGAGTTAAACCTCACAAATCCTGTCTGAGTTAGTGCTAAGTCCCTTTCACTGGTGGAAGGCAGAGAAAGACAGGTATGGCAAGGGGCAAAAGGCATCTGCAAAGAGGATTTTTCTCCTTGAAGAACAAAGGGAGTGAAGGTGTGTCTTGTAGATAGTGCTTTACTCAGGTTGATGTTGTCACGAGGAGTCTTTCCATTGATCTCCTCAGCCATTGCAAACATCATAATTAGAGCCTGCTGAATAACACTGACAAATGGTGTATCTGTCTGTTCAGCAGCTTACCTCCTTTGAGGTCTCTTCCAACCTAAATGATGCAATGAGTCCACATACAACTCTGCTGTCAGTTTTGAGTAACTTGCTCATTGGTTTAGAGATTGCAAAGTAGGAGGGGGCCAGTGATATCATTAGTCTCAGCTCCTGCATACCATAGGCTGCGGTATGCCACTGAATTGCTTTGTCTTGGAAATACAGAGTAACTTTCAGGGGAATTGTTTTTTTTTTTTTAATATTGCAAATGAATGGAGAAATCTACCAGAAGCCTTACATAAACTGATTAATTACTCTCACTTCTAAAATATCAGGGTTTTTTCCTAGTCAGAATTCATCCAGTTTCAGTTATCAAACCTCTGGTTTGATATCTCACAATGATATGTGATATTGATCACAATATCTCATCACCGAGATATTGTGATCAAGTCAACCCTTCACATGATCTCTGTTTGAGCAGATTGAGCTCCTGGAGCCTTTCACTCTGAGGCCTGCTTTCTAGTTTTTTAATCAGCCCAGTATCACTTCTCTGTACTTTTTCCAATGTGTTATCATCCTTCTGGAATTATTCACAAATAACCTTTTCATTAGTCAAGCTGTTCTTCAGATGGTTGAATAGCATTTGCCTGATGAATTTACAGTAACCTTCCTATTGGTTAGTTATGTTATTTGTGAGTTGTTAACGTGGACAGCTGCGGAGGTCTCTTTTCCTACAGCTCCACTGCCCATGGAAGGCATTTTCATGCCTTGTTAGTCCTTCTTCTGGACAAGCCCCTGTGCCATCTGCCATTGATCCCAGCTGTGCCACAGGGAGACACCAACATGCTAACTTGTAAAAATGTCCCCATGTCTCAGGATGGAAAGGAACATAAAACCCAGGTCCTCCTGGGTTAGCTCAGCTCTCTTCCTTGTTTCCAGCAGATTGCCAGAATCTTTTCATATGCAAGAAATTCTGGGAGAGATATTATACATCAACTGTATTCGTGAACTGCGCACCTCCTGAAAGGAGGGGATGTGTATCACCCCAAGAAGCTCAAATGTCTGCTTCAACTGATTCTAGTATCAACTAGCTTTCAACTGTATCTAGTGCTTTCTAACCTCTCAGTCCCAGTGGTTTGTCTTAATTGCCAGGCTCCGTGGTAAGTGATTGGGTTAACCATGCTGGGTTATTTGTGAAAAAACAGAAGGCTAGTGTGACTTCTGGGCAAAGTTTCAACACTGTAGAAGGCTGTCCTCTCCTCAGAGTGTCCGCAGCCATTCTCATCCACATTTGAAAAATGTAGATGCCCACAAGAAAACTGTATCTACATAACAAAGACACAAATTTTAGCTCAGCAGAGTATCAACTCCCTCTTGATTTCAAATTAACTTGGTTCCCTTCTTCTTGGCTTGCCATCATTTGCTGCAATGAAGCAGACTGTGGAATTTCCCCTTTAGCTTTTTGTTAGAAAGCCACTTGTTCAATTTCATGTTCTAGGCTTCGGCTGAACTCTTCTTTCTTGCCAGCTCATGTTTCCACTGAACACACAGCTTGGTGAAGGAATAGCCCCTTCCCTATCCTGCAGCCTCCCCTGACCCTGCTTCAAACAGATGGGCAATTGTGATTGTGTTTGCTCTTGGTCTCCCTGAAGCCATTGAGGTACTGAAGCCATTGAGGTACTGCAGCCTCAGCTCTCTTCCCTGCTACAGGATACTCAAATCCCATCAACCTCGTCCCCTCCAAATGAAAATGAAAATCCTTGTGTCTCTCTTCCTGAGGTTTTGTACTCTTGAAAGCAGCTCTCAGTGCCATCAGTATCATCAGAAAAAAAACCTCTGCTACTTTCAGCTAGAAGATCAGAACGCCACAGCCACCTTCAGGCTTTGATCTTGAGCCAAAGCCAAAGCCAACCTCCGTTGTTCTCCAGACCTTTTAGTTTTGGTTTGATAGACATAAGTGCTCTTCTCTGTTCTTTCCTTCTCTCCCTTCCCTGTTTTCACCCTCCTCACACTCTCCAGACCTTGGCTGGAACCTTATCATCCCTGTAGGAAAAGGTGTGTATGAACTTCTGCTTCATAGGTCACCAAGGTAATGCTGGACTGAGGGAGTCTGGGTGACTTGTCCCCAGATGTTAAGACAATGGGCTTTCCTGTCAATGTTTTCCACTGCAGGAGACAATGCCCACTGTGCTGGTGACTGAAAATGCCCAAGAAGGAAGGGGAAGGGCCACAGCAGACATCTGGGGCCAAAGGAGAAGTGATTTGTTTACCAAGCATAGCCACAAATGAAGCTTGGAGCAAGGGGATGGCAAACAGCAAACCATTTCCAGATGATCAAAGTCAATTCAAACATGCCATCTCCTGGACCTGAGCTTGGAGCCTTGGGAGAGATGGGGCAGATGACACTGAAGAAACAGGGAAGATGAGCTTCCACACTCCACAATGATTTCTTGTAAAAGATGGTCCCTCCCTCACGTCTTCTGGTCTCTGGACTTTATGACCACTGTCCTCAACTCTACTTTGCCAAAAGCTGAAGAGAGCAAGGCAGAGGGCCTGCAGAATTTCCCATGAAGCTCTGTGAGAATAGTCTTTCTTGTTTTGCTTTGAAGAAGGAAAATACTTCAAAGCAGCAAAAGTACAGGCTTTTTAATGTGGAAATCTTGAGTCTGCCCTCCTCTACCTCTTTTATGGGATGCTGAGCAAGTAGGACACGTGTTTAAACGTACCCCCTAGTATAGGATGCTCCAGCTTCAAATGTAGTGGCCTGTGGTTAAGAGGTGCTGAGCAACAGTCAGAGTTTCAAAATATTGGATAGTCAGCACTTCTGTAGCTCTTCACGTGCCAGTTTCTTGACCTCTGAGGAAACCTTGGGAGTGATGACAGAGCGGATGGTGAGCCATTTGCCCTGGGTAGGGGAGGTGGAGAAGTCCATGACTCATGACCTTACTGCACATCTCAAGGTAGTGCATGTCACTGCTAGTGAGCTGCAAGTGAGCTGTAAGCCCTGAGGAACTTTGTGTCCTCCAGATCTGATGGAACATAAGAAGGTAGAATTGAGGGGCACATCTGAAGTACTGCCATGAATCTCTCTGTGTCTCAGAGCTTTTTCAGTCTGTTCACTTGAAAAAGAGGCAAATGAAACCAAAGGAAAAGAGAAACCTACCTAATACGAAGGCAGGTAAATGTTCTTTCATACTTCTTAAGTGCCACTGAGGGCAAAGTTTTATTATTGCAAAACCAGCTGCTATTTGTCTAATCCTTCCCTAACATTTATGGTAGATCACATTTACATTCCAGTTCTTCCCTCAAGCTTTGTCACAGGGATTTGGGCAGGAGTTCAAGTACCTGGCAGCTGGAACCATGCCCCTGCTAAGCCACCAAAAGACTGACATTCCAGGCCTCCCCTCATGGAGAAGAGCCTTGCTCCCCTAACTGAGCTTCAGCATCCTGAGTACAAAGCCTGTCAGATTTCATTGTTAACGAGTGAAGAAATAAATTGGCTCTAATTATTCTATGAAGAGCTTAGATGGAATTTTACAGGAAAGAAGCTTTGTTTAGAGATTATAAGAAGAGACTCTGAGCCAGGATTCCCAGGTTTTATTTCTGGTTCTGCCTCTCATTCACTGAGTAGCCCTGAATTCTGAATGTTATATCTTGTTTTCCCCCCATCTGTAAAATGGGGTGGTGATGTCAAACTTCCTGGCATAAGTGTTTCTAGGCTTAATTAATTAACAGCAGTGAAGCAATCTGAGTTTTCTGTTGGAAGATGCCATAGTAATAATCTAAGAAATATTTCTAGCTGCTTTGGTATTTGGCATTCTCATTCTTTTTCATATATAGAAAACAGCCCTCAAAGAGAAAACAGAGTTTTCAATCTCCTAACTGGTTACTGGGCATTAAGTGTTTAACTGGGTCATAAATTCACTGAAATTGCTTTTCTTCTCAGGCTGTGAAGAACAGACAGACTTTTGCTCAACTACTTGTTAGTCTAAAATTTTTAATCAATTGTTTTATGCAAACAAAACTTTTTGCAAATTCTGTGACTTTTGTTTGAGTAGTTTGCAAATTCACTGTGGCTTTTGTTTGGGTAGTTTCTGCTAGCAGAGTGATTGGCCAATCAGCTCACATAGTATTGTGTCTGCTCCTTAAGTGGATAATGCTCAGGCTCACAAATACCTTACAAAACCCTACAAATACTCAGGTTGCTCAGGTTGGAAGGGACTTTGGGAGGTCTTTAGATTAACCTCTGGTTCAAAGACGAAGAAGGTCAAATAAAGGACGAAGATAGGTTGCTCAGGGCTTTTGACGGTTGGGTACTGAAAACCTTCAAGGACGGTGGCTGCACAACCTCTTTGGGCAGTATTTGGCTATTCTCCTGGTGAAAATGCCTTTCCTTAGAGCCAGCCTAAACATCTTCCATTTTAGTTAAGGTCTATTGTCTCTTGTCCTCCCACCATGCCCTATGGTGAAAAGCCTGGCTCCATCTTGTTGATAACTTCATTGTAGAAGCTGTCAGGCTGCTGGTTGTCTCCTTCAAAGCCATCTCTTCTGAGGCCAAACAAGTCTGGGTCCCTCAGCCTCTCCTCAAAGGGCTCTTGCCCTCAAACCTCTTGGTGGTGTCTGCTGAACTTGCTCCAGTGTGTCCATGTTTTTCTTGCATTGGGGATCCAAAACTGGGTTTGGTGCTCCAGTGCCATCTGAGTACCTAGGGAAGCTGGATAAACACATCTGTCACCCTCCTGGCTGTTCAGCCTTTGGCTTCTTTTGCTGCCAAGGCACACTCCTGGCTCATGCCCAGCTTGCTCTCTGCCTGGATACCCAGCTCCTTTCCTGGTGAGCTGCTCCTCTCCCTGTCAGTCCTAGCCTGTACTGCTGCAGGGGCTCTTCCTTCCCAAGTGCAGGATTCATCCTTGTTGAATTTCATAAGGTCCCTCTCAGCCCATTCCTCCAGCCCGTCCAGGGCCCTCTAAATGGCAGCTCTGCACTCAAGCGTATCAACTGCCCTCTAATACTTTGATGTTGTCTCCAGACTTGATGAGCAAGCACTCCATTGTCTCATCCAGACAACTGCTAAAGATATTTAAACAGGACAGGCCCCAGGACAGACCCCTACAGTACGCAGGTTGTTACCAGCCTCCAGGTAGGGCATGACATATATTTGGTCCTCTCCAAGTCCGACCACCTAAACCAGCTTTTTACTGTCTGTTAGTCCACCCACCCAGACCATAACATCCAAACCTGAATACAAGAATGTTGTGGTAGACAGCCTCAAGCCTTGCTAAAGTCATGGTAAAATGCCTGCCAAGAAATCACATATGAATAAGAGCCGCATATATTATATTTACCTGTATGTGTGTACATGTGCAGGCCCTTTTTGAAAACAGGCTTGTGAACTACTGTGTAGTCATACTTTAAAAGCCAGTCAGCATGGCAGTGAATTGCCTTTGTGTCTTAGAATTCCACTTCTTAAACATGTGCTCTGTTGTCTTTCACTTTATGGTTTTCTGTTTTACCTTTGACTGGAAATTTTTAAAGCAACCATCCTTGTCCTTACATCCAACTCCAGCTATGAGTCAAATGGGTCTCTGCATTTGAATGATGAGCTACTTCTAACCGTAAGTCATTCTCTAAAGTTTTTCCTTCCCGTAACTTCAAAAGGAGTTCCCATCTTTTTAACCTCTGCATTCCCCAGTAATGTCAAACATATGGTCTACAGAAGATACGGACCACCAATAAAACCATGGGAAGCTCATGGACTGAGAGAATGGATGTGAGTGAGACACTCTATGAGAATAGGATTGACTCCATGTACTCCATGTTCTCCAAACCTGTGTAGGCTTGTCAACATAAGCAGCATGGATCTCAGGCTGTCCACTCTCTGTATATCTAGGCTTTAAACCAGATCTCCTGCTTCAGTCATCACATCCTTGCTACTGATGTTCAGCTCTGTCCTGTGCCCATCATCTCATGTCCTGTTGTTTGGAGTTGTAGCACAGGACGTTTTCCCCCCCAGCTGGGAAATGGAAGCTGTGTGTGGTCATCATCATCTCTTCTTGCTAGAAACATGATTTCTTAATGAAGTTAAGAATTTGCTCTGAGAGCTTCTGGCTGCAGAGTGAGGCCATGCGTGGAGGAAGGGGAAATGTGGCCATTTTTCAGCTGGGTTGGGGAGTTCAGTCCCTGTGAAAACCCTGAGCTATTGAAGGAGGATGTTGCCTAAATGAGCTGCTCAGATGCAAAATTGGAGCCATCCTCTGCAGTACCTCAGTGGGTGTTGCTGAACACGAATGCAGCCACACTCAAGACTCTTGTTAATGGACAGTGCAGTGTTACTTATGCCATACTGAGGTGCGTACTGACCTATCCCTAGCTGGAGAGACGACTTTCTGAACATCTAGTTCCTCTGTTAGAGATCTCCCATCCAGGTACTGAGTGGTGAAAAAAGTTATACAAAAAGGCTGGTGGTGGAGCAGCCAGGACTGGTGCCAAAAGGCAGGCCTCATCTCTCTGTACAGTAGACAAATTTCCAAAATCCCATGTTTGGGCAATTCTTCTCGCTTCCCCTCCTTGGACAATGCTAGGTATGTAATTGCACCTTAGGCCAGATAACTTACAGGGAATTGTTTTTTCAGACTGGCCTGTCAGCTCATGCCATGTTGGGCAGTGTGCTGGAGATGCACATGTCCACAAGTCAGGCAGCATTAGAGCAATGAAATAAAGCAGGGGAAAACTACCATATGTGAAAAATGCAGAGGCTGCTGTTTGTGTCTAACACAGCCAGTGCAGCTCGGGTGAGCGGATGGCTGGATGTTTTTTCTGGCTGATCTCCCACTCAAAGTGCACCGATGACCTTTGTTTAGAAGCTACCTTCTCCCAACAGTACTCATGTGAATGTTGTGGTAATCATTATTTCCATGTGCCAAGAGGTGCAGTAACTAGCCTAACTAGCCTCACTGTGGAGAAGCCCAATCCTGTGACTCTTAGACCCCTGAATTTTCTGTGCAATTAAAGACAGAAATCCTTCTTTTATCAGCTCCATGACAGCGTTGGTGACAATCAGGCAATTGCCTGAGTGGTGTAATGAGCCCTCTAAAGCCCCAGAGAATGGCTGAATTTACTGTTAAGACTTTTACACCTTGCAAAATTTTCTGGCACAGAAAATCCATTCTCTTGTAATGATCTTAACTGTGAATATAGGTACCACAGCCTGGTTTTTTATGCCAGGGTTATTTACCAAAACTAGGTCCTGTTGGAGTAGGAAGGGAGGCAATCTCTGTGCAGCCTTCCTACCCATGCAAGAATGTATTTGTGTGGTGTAATCACTGTCTTGAACCAGCTAAACCCCCTTCCCTTCCAGGATGGCATCTGTACCTCTAGGTCAGAGACATTATTTTGCCAACAGCTGAGGATGTTTCCCTGCACGTGGGAAAGGTCCTGCTCTTTACATGGTGGGGCCTTGCGACTGCTGTGAAATCAATGTTGTGTACCTCTTTGGGCCTGGAGTAGTGACAGCCAGGAACTCCTGAGAAGCCACAGGGGCTTTGACACGCTGTAGCCACCAGCAGGCTTGGCCTGAGATGTGTCCCACAGCAGGAAGAGACCCTTTTCCCTGGCTGTCGGCAGAGCGTCTGCAACACAGAGCCCAGCCAGTGTTGCCAGAGACACACTGCTCACCCAGGACCCATGAACTCTGATCACTTAAATGAAAATAATTTGGTGCAATCAGCAGGGAAGTGGGGTTTGCAGTTACCACACTCACCTGCACAGACACACGTGCTCCTGCAACCATGTTCTTTGTGCCATGGTTTCAGTAAGTGAGCAGACAAGCCTGCTTGCAAGACACAGTGGCGTGTCAGCCAGCAGGGATGGCTACAAATGTGGCTTTCTCCGGCTCTGCTCAACAAGACCTCCTCCTGCTGCTTGGAACAATATGTGGTTACCACAACATGACATCTAGTTAAGAAAACAAAGCCAAGCACAATCCACTCAAACTTCAAAACTTCCCCCTTTCCTTCAACAACAGATTTTTCTCGTCAGGTTCAAATTATTTGCCAAAGAGTGCTGGAAAAAGCCATTGCTCTGGTTTGGCCTATATTTATTTGCTGCACCAAATCAATAGAAGGTGTTTCTGGGAAATGAACATCAAGGGGTGCAAGAAAATGACATTGGCCTGGCTTAATTTACTAATTAAGGCTAGCTTCTTCAAGAGTTGGGGCACGGTGATGGGTATTTTGTGCTGCTCCATTGTAGCTCCTCTTCCTGAGCTGATGTGCCCAGGCTGCATGCTGTAATTTCTGGTTTTGGTGAACTGAGAGCAAAATCCCAAAACCCACAGGCAGCATTACCCAGCCTTGGTGGGCAGCTGGCTGGGTCACCTCTCCGCATCCCAGCCCACAGGTGAGGTACACTGGGAGAGCAGAGACAGACACTTGGTGCTTGTGCTTGCTCTTACTGTTGTTTTTGAGGAAGTCTGCTACACGTTTGCAATGGAGCCAGGTAGTGGATGGATGTTGTACAGAACTTCAGTCTCCCAGTCTGTCAAGCTTGAAAGTTTTTCCAGCTTTCAATTTTGTCTAGAGTTTCCTTCTTAAGACTCCCCCCTTCTTCAAACAGAGCCTCAACTCTGGCTGGGTCCCAGAGATAGATACCAAATGGTGCTTTTTTCCCTTTCTTTTGCTCTTTCTTCCTTCTCATGAAGCTGGCAGACTCTCCAAACACACATCCAACCAACGCACAGTGCATTCGAAAACAGGCCATCTGGCTGAGCACTCCTTGAGAATGAGAAGACAAGAAAAACAACCCTCTTGGAGCTGGCAGCCTAAAGGCAGGCAGCCCATACGTGGACTTGATCTTGTGGTGCAATCCAAGAGCTGTCCAATCCAAGGGCATTGCAAAAAAGCTCTTTCCTAATGAGCAGAATACGGCTGTCTCCAGAAGCAGCTCCAAGTCAACAATTTGAGTGGGATGCTGTAACTCTCCTCGCTGCACATGTGCTCATTAATTAAAGCCACTTTGGAAGATGCCCTGGACACCCCCGCCAGGGCTGCCAGCCTACCCTCCCTGAAATCCTGCTTGCAGCTTTGCAGCCCCCTGCTGGGCCCGGAACTGCAGAGCCCCAGGATAAGGACGGGGCCATCAGCATCCAGCTCTTAACCGCAAAGGGGACCCGTTGCGTCACTGGTGAACAGCTGCGTGGGGAGCACAGCCCTGGGAAGAAGTTGCACTCCATTTGCTTTGCCATCATTTTTCTCTCCTGAGTTTAGTAACAGCCAGAGTGCTCCAGGCACAAAACCACTCTGGGCAGGTCAGCAAGTGTCAGGGACTGAAGTGAGCTGAGCAACCAGTATTGCGATGCTTCCCTATTTTTCTGGTGGCTAAGGACTGGATTCACTAAATCAGGGTGGCTGAGATGAATGCAGAGCCATTAGTAGCCAAATCCACCAACAGCAGAACCGGGAGCACTCAATGAAACCAGTAGGAGATGAGTTTAAAACAAGTTTAAGAAATTACATCACATTAGGTAGACAACCTCTGGAAGTTGCTGGCCTGGAAGGCTGCAGAGGCAGAGAGCATTGGTGGGCTCAAAATGGGATTAGACAAATTTGCAAGCAACAGGTCAATAAAATGACACTAAAAGAACAGGCAAAGTGTGTAATCTAACATCCTAACCCAGCAAACGTGAATCCTGAGGAAACAGCAGGGAGAGGGAAATGTCCAGGTGTGTATGTGCTCCCTGGACCTTGCCCTAGTTCAGAGCAGAGTGCTGGGTGGGGAGGACCATTACTCTGCCCCAAAGGGCCAAAGGGCCGTTCTTCAGTTTTTATTGTAAGATTCAGTCCCTGTACAAGCCCGATCTGAAGGTCATATGAACAGATTGTTGCCTCTTTAAATTCTCAGAAGGAAAATAGAATCCAGTTTTTCTCTGAAAGCTGAATTTGTGGAACATGTTTCTGTGAATGTTAACAGTCATAAGCCCTGGCTTAATCTGTTTGCTCTCCCAGTCATTACATTTCACACAGTGACAGGGTGATTCATTTGACTCTTTATCTTCTTATTTGGGATCTCCTTGTTTCTGCATCTGCCTCTGTAGTACTGATGGGAGCAAGGACAGCTCATAGCTACATCTCAGCTATGTGTGTATGGCTTTCCAATGGCTAGTTGCAGCTCTTCAGCTCCACATGGCACTTCCTCAGGTTTCTGCCATGGCATCCTGCATGCCGTTGTGTTTCCAAGGTCAGGGGCTAAAACTCGTGATCTTTTGACTTTATTAATTCAAGAGTAAGGTTCTGTAAGTGAAAAATTGCTTACTTAGCTTGAAAAATTATGGCAAAGCATGTACAGCACCAATGCAGGTCCTTTGGAGCTCTGTATTTCTTGCCACTAAGTTATGAGAGATATTCAGTGCCTGTTCTTTTTATCAACATGCAATTTAGTTGTCCCGAACCAACAAAGGTGAGGTCTAAAACGGAGATTTTGCATCATTATCTTTCTAAACCCGCTGCTTTATGAGCTTTAACAATTACAATGACATGTTCCTGAACTGAAAAGAATAAAACCCAGGGATTTGATGAAGTCAAATATGCCCCTTCTTTGGTTCTGACTGAATTCAAACACAGGTGGTTAGTTCAGAAAAACCTGGGAGTGACAGGGGACAGGGAGCTGGACTAAATCAAATGAAGTCCAGCAGTGCAATTGCTAAATCATACCAGAGAGAATGTAAATAGTAACTGGGAAGCTTCAGCGTGGAAAATAATGGGGTAAGTGGCACAACAAATTAAAAGGGTTGTCTGTGTGATCGAATCTATTCGTTTGCTGTCATGATATACCACAACTGATAAAGATCTGTCTTCAAACAGTTGAGCTTTTTATTCCCATTTCTTTTCTTAGGAGGTTATTCTGAACTTCACTCTGTTGTTGTTTTGAAAGTTTCTGCAAGACTGCAGCCTCAATTTATTTATGACCAGTGTATGCCCATTTTAAGATCTTTCCTTTTCTAAACTCTAACCTGCTATTAGCCACATTTAGTGAAGGTTTTAGGGCATAATTCATCTCCTACAAATATGTGTGTTCTGTTATGCTAACATTGTCCCTTTTCTTTTTTATTTTTAACTTACAGGAAAGCAGAATAATATGCAAAACCAAGATGAAACCTGTTTCAGGTCTACATTACAATTCAGACAGAAATGTAAATCAGCTGAAGACACCAGAACAAAATGCTTTGTAAGTGTTGTGCACTATCAGTTACTCATGGGATAGTTACAGGTAACACGCCTTTCAGTGCACATTGCTTCCTTTGCAGCCTTTGATGTGACCTTGTGAAAGGTAGGTTCCCTTCAGGAACGTGCTCTGAGGTCTGAGGCAAGTCAGCTGGAGCTGTGGGAGTGTGGTGTTTCCAGAGACAAGGTTCCAAACTTGCTTGAGATGTTCGTGTGAACAGCACTCTTAAAAAAGAAAGAATATCAGGGTATAGTCTGATGACACTGAGATTGCAACTACTCAGTATCAATTGTGCTGTGGGAGTGTCATTTGTGCCTTATATTCCAATAAAATGAATTAAATTTTCTGCAGGTCCTTTCCAAAATTAGATGTAGAGGGTGTCCAAACCATCACCAGTGAAAATGATGCCAGTTGGAACACTTCTAGTGAAAAATTTGATTTTGAGAGAACAGATACTTTCATAAAAAGTGTTCACTGACCTCCAAATATGCCTCCCTTGCATAAACCCAAAAGCCTTAAAAGCAAAAGAGATTTGATTGTTGGCAGTTTGGAGATTATTCCTCTCCCTTTCCCCCAGCGTTTTCCAATGGAAAATATTCAGGGTTTGGGTTTTCAGCCCTTTGCTGAAATGTCAACATTTTCCAAAGGGTGAAGGAGGGGAAAAGAGAAGAAAAGAAAAACATGTTCTGACCAGCTCTAGTCAGAGCCAAGTGGCTCAGTCCTGGATTTGGTCAGGGAAGTATGCTGGAGGGGAGAAAACGGGAGTGTCTTGGTTCCACACATAGCCTGGCTGGGCTGAGGGCTGCGCATCACGATCCATTCGTGTGAGTCATTACAGTCTCCATTTCCCCAGGACAGTGTGTGGAGTAGCTTTTAAGCACTTCAGGTCAATATGTCACTTGCAAGCAGCGCCCTGTTGTATGCCACAGCCACTTGGGCTCTCTGTGGGCCTGTGAGACGCACACAGGTACACTCTGGTCAAGTCCTCCAGTATTTCCATGACGTCTTTAATTCACAGAGACAACAATAACACCTGGCACCTATCCAGACCTGAGAATTCAGCTCTCCTCCATTCATAAAAGAGGAGAAAGGAGAAAAATGGTATCTGCCTGTAACCATACATGATTGTCTGTGTCCTCTGCCCAGGTGACACTGTTTTGTGCTGTGCAATGCCTGGAATTTAGCCTTTGAAGGCCTGGGCCATCTGTGGACCATCTGGCTCTAGGTAGGGAGAAATGCTGGAAGAGCCAACATAAAGGCTGCTAACCTACTCATGCACATACATGTGCCGTCATCCTTCTGAGGGAAAAGGAGTGGCTTCATGCAGTCCCCACCTGCATACTCTGTCTCCGGAAAACTCTCCCTGCAGTTGGGTACCTTCAAATGTGAGAAAGGCCAGGGTCATCTCTGCAGCTGCCTCTCCAAGGTGTCTCCCACAGCTGCAGTTGGGGGAAGTGGTAGATGGATGCATACCCAGGCTAGGTCTTTGTCCCCCTCTAGTGACTCAACTGCAATTCCGAGTCCTACTCCCTCCAAGCAAGATGGTAATTTTTCTAGGCCAGGCTGTTCCCTTTCTGAAGGCCAGTAGGACATCTAAGCACCACTGGCAGGTCATATATTTATACACACTCAGACATTATCCGTTGCAAATGTAAACAGTAATTTAGGAGCCTGACTTTCTGTTCTAATAGGCCACATGTGCCTGCTTTCCTCCCAGGGAAGATGGCAGTCACAGGCTTCACATGACAGCCCGTGCCTGATCCTCCCAGGAGGACATCCAGCCAGGACCACTGTTACCAGTGCAAAAGCACATGCTCCTCAGTCTCTTGTAACCAAACACTTTCTGAGTCACAGCCCAGTCACCCGTACACTTAGCAAGTCGCGTCAGCCATCTGTCACCAGCACATCCTCCTCACTGTGCTGTGACTCCATGGGGAAAACAACAGGAGGCAGATTACGTTTGACTAAGGAGCCAGGCTCTCGTGCATTTTGGCTCTGAGTAACCCCTGGATTGCCTTCTAACCAGTGGTGAGGCCTTTGGCTCCTCTTAATTTGGCCCTTTGTCAGGGAAGAAAGTGACATTCAGGTTCAAACACTGGAAGCTTTGCCTGACTAATAGTGACTCCAAACAAAGCTGACTCAGAAGAGACATGGATGGCATTGTACAAAATGTCCCTCCTACATACAGATCATCTACATGGGCCTCAACACTGGTGTTCTCCTCCAACCAGTATTTAAAAAACAGCACTGAAATATAGGGTGCCCTGTTTCCTAAGGCCTTGTCCCACTTGCTGTGTCAACTAAAGGGTGCAAGAGCAGCCTTGCCATGTCTCTTGTCCTAATGAACACCCGTGTTTCCCTGTGTTCAGCCACGTGCTAGAGGTGCAGCCCTGCAGGGCACAGCCCAAAAAGACAGGATCACTTCCTGCTGTGTGCCTGCATAACCCACCAGACGAGGCACTGCCCAGGTACAGGAGCCAGACTGGGAGTGTGTAAGCAGCTCGGAGTAGGGAGTCACAGGGGATTTCACAAAGCTAGGTCCCTGCGCTGCTTACCACAACCTCCCCAGGCAAGGCTCCCCAGCCTTCTCTCTCGTGTCTGAAAGTCTCATGGCTGGAAGTCCCATGCCTACCATCTCCATGAGGGACAAATCACCCACACCAGCAATCTGACCATCCTAGTCTTTCCTAAGGCAATGAAAGAGTACAGAGTAGATGCGGCCTTTTTGTTCTGGAGGAAAAAAAAGTGAACTCAATGCCAGGCACAGATCCCAGGCTGTATAGTTCAAATCACGCTCAGAGCACATAATTCCCATTTGTGTTTGTGTGCACGCAGGGCAAGGGTGGGGGCTGGCAGGGGTGTGTGTGTGTGAATATAAGAATGTAATTGTCATAATTTAATCCAAAACTACTTCTTGGAAGGAAAAAAAAATCAGGCTGACACAAAACAGCATGTTCAGTTATAAACACCACATGAAAGAGCTGTATTATGTTCTGCTTGGTAACCGACATAAGAGCGCCAACATTCTCAGCTGCCCACTACTGGGCAAAGGCCTTTCCAACTCTCCCCCTCACCCCCAAAACAACCCCCCCCAGCCAAACTGCAGTGCAGATACCAACTTCTGAGGCTGCAGAGAAATTCCACATAGAAAGTTCATTATGGGCAGAGCAGGCTGGCTGGCAGGCAGGGTGGTGTGGAGCACATAGATGGCCATCTGGGACTCAGGGCACTCCCAGCTGCGCACGCACATCTGTGAGGCCACGGAGAAGTTGGCACGCACTGTGGGAGCTTCAGAGGGGCTTTTTCCCCTAGATTTCCCGTAAAGGGACAGTGTATTCCTGGAGCAACATGCCTTGCAAGCATCAAGGCTGCTCCTCTCCAACCAGTTCAGGGGTCTGCAGGCTCGAAGCAGTAGCAGCCATCAGGAATGGTCTCAGGGCTCCCAGTGCCCTTCCCTTCTCCTCCCAGGTCTTCAGCTGGAGTGACTCATTCCATGTAAAGGAAGCACAGTCATTCCGGCTTAGATCCTTAGGGGTGCTTACCTACTTAACTCCGGATGGCACTGCACCCCTCAAAAAGCAACCAGGAACACGAGATCTGATAATTCACTCAGTATTCTGTAGTTCACCAGGCAGAATCACCCTTCCTGCTTGTGGGGCCAGGAGATAATGTGAAAATGCCCTTCCAATCCTCGCTGTCCCCTGTGGTGGGGGGTGGTTGGGGGTCTCATCCTAACTAGAGGCTCCACAAATTATCAACTGGAGAGTTGTTGCAACAGGATATCACAAAATAAACGCCTTCTGCTTGAAGAATATGTTTTTTAGCTTGACGCTAACCTTTATTTTTCGTGCGGCTGGGTGACATTATTAGCGCCCGTGCTTACTGCTGAAGTGAAGCATCTTTGTTGCAGCGTGGGTGGGAGATGGGTTATCGTCAATATGGAGCAGATCTAGAGAATGACTTCTGTTATTTACTTCTTTTCTGTTCTTGTAGGACATGTGACACAGTTTAACAAAGATTTGCTTAGCAGAAAAATCCAATTAAAACCTGAATTGTCCTTCGGCTGTGCTTGGCACACTGCCGTTTCAGCAGTCCAGTGCCATGGGAATAAGGCGGAAGAAGAGTAAGTGCTCCTTCTGCGGTGACACCTCGGGATAGCGCGGCGGGCGCTGCCTTTATGCCCCTGGGGATGGTCGGGCTTAGCATTGCCAGCCGTCTCCCGGGACAAAAGGCATCGGCGCAGCAGGAACGCTGCTCGTGGCGCCCCGCCCGAAAGGTGGAATTGAACCACTCTGTCGCTAGACAGCTACAGGTTTGAAGCCTGCACCCCAGACCACTGAGGGTCATCCGGGCAACTTTTAAGCATCCCATAACAGCTTATATAAATTCCCTTATCTCTTTTGCCTCTAGGTAAGAGCGAGAAATGTTTCCCCCCAGGAACGGGCCCTCCGCCCTTTCCCAGCGCGAAAACATCCCGCAGGGAGCAGGGAGCGCGGCGGCTGCGGGAGGGGGCGGCTGGAGAGCCCCCGCCGCTATCCCAGAGGCTCCCGGGTCTCATGCAAATAGGAGGGCGCTGATTGGCTGTTGCCGAGGGCGGGGCGGGGCGGGAGGCGCCGCGGGCAGGGCCCGGGCCGGCGGGTGAGTCACGGCGCTTCCCAGAAGGAGCGGGGCCGCCCCGCGCCCTTCCCGGAGCGCCCGCGTGCCTTACAACACCGGACGGGCCAGCTTGTGCAACAACGGGGGCGGCCCGGACCCCGAGGTGTGATGCGAGGAGACCAGGGCACGGGCTCGGTTTGAGCAGTATTTTTTTTTTTTTTTCCTTTTCTTTTTTTTCTTTTTTTTCCTCCAGTGGCTAATGCCAGATACTCTGGAGGATGTGAATCTCCCATGAGATACATCTCAGAACAATAATATCCTCTGGGAGGAAATTCCTCCCTGGCCCCCAGCTGAGGATCAACTTTTGCCCCGAAGTATGAGGATTGAAAACACTTGTAATTTTATCCCAGCGAGTGTAACTATAGAGGCTATTTTCATAAACCCTTGAAGAATTACTCACTTATTTGCCTCGAGAGATTCCTGTGAAGCAGAGCCATTTCTGCAAATGCATGTGGTTTCCAGTGATTTTTAATTAGATAATTCTTTTTGGTGTAAGCAACAAAAAACCCCGTAGGCCCATTCCCCCTCTTGCTCGCCCTGGGGAAGCTTAGACTCAAAACTGGTACTCGGTGGAGCAGCATCACCGTAAAAGTGGTACAGAACAGAACCAGAGCCACAGCCTAAAGCTGGGAGCAGTTTTGTAGATGTCAGCAAAAGAAAGCAAAAAGTGTATGATGGGGCAGCACCGTTCCCACTCACACCACCGTTCCCACTCACACCCAGGAATGCTGCTGGGCACAGCTTTGCTTTCAGTGCATGGCTTCAAGTCATGGCTTACCCTCCTGGAGCTGAACCAGCTCAGAGTATGACCTGGCCCGCTGACTCCCCAGACAGACATGAGCATATTTGAGGCCTTACTGTTTGTAGTGAGCAACTTCTTTAGCAACTGAAATGGGCTTTTTTAAGAGCACCCCAACCCAGAAGCAGGGCCCTTCTCAGAAGGAGATAGGTTTGAGAGCTGCTTCTGTGCCTGCCAATGCAGGGCAGAAATTTTTCTTTGTTACCTTGGTTTGTAGGCGTCACGTTCCTCAGTACATTCCTATCTCTTTACCTGGTACTTATCCCAGTAGCAGGTGGCGTAATTTAACAAGTGTCTTTTGTGCATAAAAATGCACGGGGTGAGGATCTGGAGGTGTGCACGGCAGGAGGTGGAGGGAAATTAGTCATGGGGAGGAAGAGAGGAAGAGGTTAGCACGGGGGTTGAGGAAATCAGGTGTCCGAGCTATCCCTCAGGCTTCCAGCCAAGCCCATCCTGACGTCTGTCGGAAGAGGCACGTCAGCTCAGAGATATGTTCCTGTCAGCCCATCGGCATGTGACCTTGCTGACCGATTTAGGCCGAACAAGAATGGCTGCCAGGGGTCGGAGCAGACATTCCTAGCTTCTGTGCTTAGTGATCAAGGCTCGGCTTTGACACCACTTTCACTTTCTCTTTGCTTTCCTCTCTAGCATCAACCTTTTCTGGATCTCTTTCCCTGCAGCGCTTCATGGGAAGGCTTCTTAGTGTGACAATGCTGCTCTCATCTTCTCTGTCTTGCAGCCTCCAGCATCTTTAAGCAGGGATCTGTCTCTCATGGCTTATGATCAATCTCCCTGTACTTTCCAGAAAAAGACTATGCCAAGCACTCAAGTCCAAATTAAAAATAATAGCCAGACAAAATAACTCCAGCTGACGAACCAAAGGATACATCAGAAATGCCAGCTCCTAAAACTTCCCTTATTCTGCAGTAAAAGGAAATGCAGAGATAACGAGGGCAGCAGTTGCTAAAGATCAAGCAGTAGAGGAAGGTGCCTAAGAGGGTCAGCAGCAACCTAGGAAATGATGCTGGACCTCGGAGTTGATGGGGAAGCAGTAACAAAGCAGTTGTGAGAATTTTCTCCTTGACCGGACGCTGGTCTGTCTAGGTTCAGGTCTGCTTCTGGAGCGGAAGCTGCGCTAGCCACTGACTTCCCCAGCAGATGTTGAAAATAGTATTTCCAGGACCTCTGTGTGTCTGGTTTTTAGTGGCCTTTGTCACCCCTGCCCAGAAGGGACTGTGGATGACTTGCTGTGCCTGGCAGAGGTGCCATTCTCCTTCTGTGAGGAGTGGGGGTGCATCGGGGGCAGGTACCTATAGGCAGTACTTGGTGCAGTTACTGCAGCTGCTGCTCTCTCTGCCTGTGAGGGCCCAGGCCTCACCAGGAACTGGTGAACAGACCTGGCTGCTGGCTGCAGGTAATGGTCATCTCATAACTTCTGATTAGATTTATAAGCCTACAAGAAAGGCCAATTGGTAGCACCTAGGATTTCTGAAAGCATGTAAATAAGTGAAGAGACCTGTTGATTTGAAAGGCTTCTCAGCATCTGATTTGCCTTACAACATTTCTTGGAAATCCTGTAAGCGTTCAGCTTCATCTTTAGACCAAATGTCTTTGAAAATCTGACCCTTTGCTATTAAAAGTATAGAACAAATTCAGTTTATCAGCTTAATGATGGAAAAGCTTGTTCTCCTCAATAATGCTCCTAATTAAAGTGTTTCTCTGTGTCTTTGGACCTGATTCTCTACCTTATGCGGAGAACTACACTGTGCCAAATGGGTGCAGAGCACTGCCAATTTAGGTTTGATTCAGTGCCCATTCAAGTTAATAGAAATCCTCCCACAGAAATCAATGGGATTTGGTTCAGGCCCCAAAGTCAATGGGAAATTCTGATTTGGCAGTGCTTTATGCCCACACTGCACCAGTATAAGCAAATATTCAAGGTACAAAGCCTTGGAGAATTTGGAAGGGCCATTGTAAGGGACTTCTGGGGCAGACTGTAGCCTAGGCTATTTAAGCAATTCACAACGCCTAGGACTGTCTGACAAAGAAGCTTTAAAACAAATCAGTCTGAACTTTTCCTGTTCATTTTTTATAGCACTCTTACAACTTAGCAATACACTTTTTATCTTTGTGTCGGGGTTTTTTTTCTGTCCTAGGCTGACAGAACATAAAAGCATCTGCAATGCTTTGCTCTTACTACTTCTTCTAACCACCAGAACCTGATTTGTGTCAGAAAAGATAAGCTTAGATCCCTACAGTATTAAAATAATTATTTGGTGTAAGGTGGGGGATGAGGAGGGCTGTTATTCTTAGCAGCAGCAATGAAATTTCAGCAGCTGATGACGTCAGTGCTAAAATGTCAGTGTGAAACAGGCTGGAACAAATTAAGAGTGTGGTGTCGTCACTGTGAGAGCCATGCTGCCCTCCAGAGGGACTGTTGTTGGATGCTGCAGATGCAGTTCAGGAGATGGGGGGGGACAGAGGCTTGTGGGAGCTTCTCAGAAACTTACAAAAAAAAGCAACAAGCATCTCAGTACCAGAAAGGTCAAAGAAGATGCTATTTGAACGCTCCTGCCCACCTCAAAGCATGAGCTCACAGCAAGGGAAGGGCCACTTCTACAAACCAGATTCCAGGAACTAGAACAGAAAAAAAAGGACAAAAACCAAAATAAAATTGGCCATCTTCCACTCACTTAAAAAACTGAGCTAACTCCATCTCTGATGACACTCCTGTGACTCAAACTGAAGAGAAATTTGGCCTGAGATGACTTTTGTCATGATGTGCTGCTTAAAAGAGGGCAATGTGCTTGGAGTAGAGGTGATCCTGAGGCATTTTATTACTTAACTGTGCTATTGCATTTGAAGAATGCCTTCAGGCTATCCAAAAATGCTGAACTCAAGGTGCAGAGAGCTTTAATCAAAATGGGGTAAAATTCCAAGTGCATTCATGCTTGTCCTCAAAGAGCCCACATTTCTTGCACATTTCTTCGCTAGTCTCAGATGCTGTTGTTAGACCCGACCCCATGTCAGCACAGGGCATGGAGTGTTGCTTAGAGGTGGTATCTCGGGGGTCCTGATAACTCAAGGTCTTGAGGCTTGCATCTTTTTGGTCCAGCAGCTGAACTGTCTTATCTGCAGGGGTTGTTCAGCTGTGGGATGTACTGCTTTGGGGACTCATAGGGAGGGTTGGGACCATCCTGGCTTTCTTCATGGAGACCTGCAATGTTTTGTACAGAATATGGGAAAAGTTGATATTCCCTGCATTAGTGTTTCTAGAAAACTAGTACTGGTAACAAAACTGCTCTGTGTCGTTTCACTCCTTTTTAGGACTGCCTGTCTCGTAGCCGCAGGGATGGATGTGGTTAGAGCAGACAGATCCATCGAGACGTATGCTTATCTATCAATTGTGCCAGCTGTTTCTGGCATGCAGCAACTGACTGACCACAGTAAGGAAACGAGGATGTAATCAGTTAGCAAAGCTCTCCTTTCTCAGCAAGGACGATAAGGATTGTTGGCAAACCCACAGAGAGTTACGGGAACAGAGGAATTGGTGTGCTGAAGTCACTTCCTACCACTTGGGAGTCCCTGTGCTCAGAGCATTGTGTTTGCTTTCCTAGTATGGATCTCGGTGGTTGTCTCCATTAGTTCAGACATATAAGTGCACTCACCCTGTCCCAGCACACAGAAGCCCACTTGGGGAGATTGCCAACATAGTTTTTTACCTACTGTTGTGGGAAGGATTCAGACTGGCTGTGAGCAGACAGAGCAATTCTTTACACGTCTTTACACCAGTAAAACACCTTGCTGCAGAGATTTTTGCAAAAACAGGCATGACTTAATCAATTCTGGGAAGAGGCATATGCCAACAGAAACACTCTTTTGCCAACACAAACTGTGCTGCCACTAGAGGAGTATCAGCAATCCCACTCTTGTCAGTGTGGGGACTCCGCTTCACTGATTAGGTGCTGTACGGGTGGACAGCGCAGGAGGTTCCCAGCCGGTGAGGTCAGTGTTGAGGTGAGCCCCTGCTCCCTCATGTCAAGAGGAAGTGATGGCCATTTCAGCTGCACCTGTATCAACAGAGAATTTACAGAAACTGGAGGTGAGCTCCTGAACGTGCAGCTGGTTGCTGTTGCAGTCTGTAGATGACAAAGTTGTCCACTGCGTTGTATGTGGTCAACACAGATCTGATGATACCTCGGGAGTTTCTGGTGTCTTCTCTGAGGTCTTGACAGCCAGCTCAGAGAGTTGCTCACAGCCAGCTCAGAGGGCTTCCACTGCAGCCCTGCATGCAACTAGTGCCTAGCGCTGAGGTTTGGAGAATGTCAATAGATCAAAGCTCTCTTAGCAGGAATGCTGGAGAGCCTGGACAGGCAGATACAATGCCAAAAAGCATTGTGTTGCCACAATGTCAGCATTTCAGGTCTAAAAATGTGACTGACAAAAGCAGGGGAAGCAAAAGGTTGAGTGCTACCTTCACTGCATCCTGTTTAGCCCAGATTTGATAGAGCTTTGGGGATACAAGAATTAAATATCCACAGGAGGAAAAAAAGACTTATACTTTTCCTAGATTTATTGGGTGAGATGTGTTTGAAATTGAGCTTTACTACAAATCCCTTTAGACAGTATTTGAGACAGAATTACTTTGTTCTGGATATGTTTGTAAATATCTGTCTATATTTTTAAGACTTACCACTGTAAGAGACCCAAGATGATCTGTGTTTTCTGCAATCTCATCAGAGAGCAAGTGAGTGATTCCATGCGGTGGAGACATACAGCCCATGACTCACAGCCCTGAGTCACAGCATTGGGACACTTCAGCATTCAGAAACACTAGTAGTGACAGAAATCAGGATGATGAGCAAGCAGCTGTTACTCATTCTCAGCTGGACACTATAAGCATGTTTGTACCAGTCAGTGGGACTCTGGCTCTTCTTTGCTTCCTCCTGCAGACCTGCAGTCATCTGGATAGCACAGTGACATAGCTCACTTAACATTTGCCTCTGGGCAAGGGATGATCAAGTCTAGTCTTTGGCTCCCAAAGTGTCCTGCTTGACTCTATTAGGCTCAGCACAGAGTTATCATGGCAATTTTCACTTTAGATTACTTCTTTCAATTCTGGAGATCAGCTCATGTTACAAACACGAATGCATTGATCATCACACAGAGTTAGAAAGTGTATCCCTATTTCCAGCTGGGGGGGTGGCTGAGGCAGTAAGCAGGTAGGCAACTTGCTCTTAGTGACAAAGGAGGTTTGTAGCAGAACCAGGACAAAACCACAAGAGCCTTAAACTACCTCTTAATCTCTAACAACTGAACCATATGCTCCATTGCATTCATCACTTCCTCATGAGGTGGCAGTTTGGATGAGAACAAGTGCCCAGGAAGTCGCCCTGTTTATTCTGTCTCGGCCTCTTAATGCCTCTGGAACTTTTTTATTGAATTCTTTTCATGGCCATCAGTTTTGGTGCGGGAAATGATTCCAAGAGACAAAGAGACAGTTGTGTGTGTGCACGTGCGTGTGTGGTTGGGAGAGGGGAAGAATAAAAAATCCATTTCCAGATGGTTGAAAGGATGCATAGCACTTTGCTATTGGCAAAAACAACCTCTTTCATTTTCAGGATGTGTAAGTCACAGAATTGCAGCTGGAAAAAAAATGGGTAGAGAGGGAGGCAGTGGGGTAAAAATAAGAATGCCTAATGAAAAATAACCTAGCCAGTATTTGAAAATCTAAGTGCTTCATTTTTATATAAACTGGGGTGGGGGGGGGGGGGGAGGGT